>JAHBCN010001317.1:0-122058 GCA_019359885.1 Listronotus oregonensis | reverse complement strand
AGTACCTCCCCATTATGTTAGAGACAAGAAGGTTGTTCCTCTTTTTAAATTCTACGACAATAATTATCACCTTAGATCAGATTAATCAGATGGCAAACTTCTTATATACCCTCTAACAGAGCTGGGTAGGAATCGAAACCCTTTGGAATTGAATCCAGAAATCGATTCCTTTTAAGGATCCGAAGGCTGGAATCGATTACCTTTTAAAAATAGGATCCATGATCTGGATTCGTTATATAATTTTAAAATGATCCGGAATCGATTTTTTTAAAAGGATCCGTTTCCCAAAGGGGAACCCAAATTTTTTTATATTTCGAATTTCATACAAATCAGTTTATAAATGCCATAATCCGCCATTTTAAATCTTCCATTTTAAAATTTTAAATTTTTACCTAACATTCCTTTTTAGCTTCACATTAATCTTCGGAAATAATAATGAACAATTTTTAAACATCCGCATATTAAAATGTTTAAATAAGAAAACGCACCTAACATGTGATTTTTACCATTATAAATTTAACTTGCATTTGATCTTAAAAGTTTTGTTTTTTCGATCTTCATAATTTCAAAACTAAATAATTATTATTTTTACCTCACAAAGAAATTGTTTTAGATTAAAAATGTTATTATGTATGGATAATGCATTTAAAAAATTTTTTAAAAACTTTGCATATATTTAATTTCCTAATGAAATTTTTAAGAATATTTACCAAAATAAACAATAAATTATAAATCTTTATATTATTAAAGTCCGTCCCTAATGTTCTGCCCTTTAATACCTACCGATCCGCAGTTTTATTCTGTCGGCAGGTATAATCCATAAATAAAGGGCAAAGAGCCAACCCGGTATATTTTGGGACAGACTATAAAAATACTTACGGGGGGTCTATTAGTGCAAAAAAGAAATTGTAGGTATAATGGATAGAAAAAAGAAATAAGGGCGTAGTCGTAAGAGTCTTCATTTTAAAAATATTTTTTTTTAAATTTTTGAAACAAACTAATTTGTAATTTTTTAATAAAGCTTTTTTTCAATTTTAATTCTTAGTTATTGAACGGTGCATGTAAAACTTTCTGTAAATCTACAATAAGATGTCACATTTATAAGTCGTTTAAAGTTATTTCAAGAATCACTTTTCAAAACTAACGAAAATCTAACATCGCCAATTTTGAAATACAGTTTGAAAAAATGTTCCATTTAGGGGTGGTTTCATGTGGATCCCAGAAATAATATTTTTTCGTAGAATATTTACCAAAAACTTATTTGTTTAAGAGTTATAGCACTTCAATTGAAGCTAAAATTATATTTTGTGGCCGGGCTTTGTTAAAATCTTTGACGCTCGATTCATCATCTGGATTATGTAGCATCATTCGTATTGTATTTACCATTTGCAAGTATAAAATCTAAAGATGTTCCGAATTCGTGATCCGATAAATGGGAATCAATTCCTTGGATTCGATCCCTTTTTTCCTTAAAAACGAAATCGTGATTCGTATTTGTAATTCGAGTCCTTTACGAGGATCCGGATCCGTAGATCTATTCCTTTTTTAAAGGATTCGTTCCAGCTCTTCTCTCTAACTATATTAGTGCACATGTTTTAGGGTGTTTCAAGTAAAAAATGTGCAGTGTGCAGTTTTTAGAATGTTTTCTGTACTTCAGTTCTCAAAGCTCTTCCACACAAAATTTCAAATTACTACTCCCTAATTTTGATGAGTCAGTGATCAAATATATTAATAAGTATAACAAAATTTACAAATAATAGACCAGAAACTGTACAAAAAATAAAATTTACTAAAACAATATGTTATTTTGTTTGATTTCTGGATCATTAACCCCTCGGGAATCACCGTAATTAAATATTGATTTATGCCCTAACAAACATCAGAACTAACTTTAAAATATTTTTATGTTTTACCTATCTATTATTGATCTATAATACCTTAGAAACGGAATATGTTTTTTGATAGCAAAAACCTGCTATCACACCCCGGGCATTATAAGCGGGCATTATGATAATGCCCACTTATAATGCCCCCAAACCTAATATGTAAATTTTTTTTCTTATCCAATTTTATTTCTCTCAAATAAAGATCAAGTTTATACAAAAAAAAATTTTTTTTTTAAAAAAAAACCCCCCCAAATTAAATTTATTTCCAAAAAAAAATTACAATTTTTTAAAAGTCCCGGAAAAAAATAACTGATCCCACTATAGAATGGTCGGTGTTTTTTTTTATAGTAGCAGCGGGGGGAGCACTAACGCTATTTTGTATAGAAGAACAGTCCATTAAAGAATTTTCAATAGTCGATACGGAATTAACCTCGGAATTAACTGAATTGGCAATCATTTTTTGGTACTTTGTTTTTGGATGAAATACTTTCTTCTATATATCCTTCAGCTACTGAAGAGCTTTTCCATTTCCCATGTTGTTTTAGGTTTAAAAAAGCACCTGCCCCCAAAAAGTAAAGGGGGATGTGCGACGCAAACAGTGGCCGGTGTAAGCTTCTGCATTATCCAGTTTTTAAAAAAAAAATCAATGTTTTGGGCGCTTCCTATAGTATTTTTTTTTCCCAAGGGTTGTACTGTACATCGACCCTTTTTAGGTAAGAAAAAAACTTCGCCCTTTTTTTTCCCGCTGGTCTTAATGTTTGTACTTTTTTTTAAAATTAAAACGCCTTAAATCTTTTTTTAATGATAGTAACACTTTTTGAAGTTGAAGTTTTTTTTTTTGGTAAATTTTTTTAAACCCAAAACTGTTCCTCTATCTTCAATGTCATCAATGGTCATTTTGACCAACTCATCTCGTCTTAAACCTCCAAAAACACCCATTACCAATATGACTTTTTAAAAGGAGATATCATCAGGAGCCTTCTTAATAAATTTTAATATTTTCCCCCTTCCCCAAAAATTTAGACTTCTTCGGGACGTATCCTTTCTTAATTTTAAAAAAAAGATAGAGACGATGGTATTGCGAAATGTCTATATTTTCATAGACCATCAACTTTTGACCTTAGGGTGGAATACTTGGCCCAAAAGAGTTCGGACTGTTTTTTTTCCACTAAAAAAAAATAAAGTTTTTAAACATATGTATTAAAAAAAAAATCAATAACACCATTTTCCAAAAAACCCCCTTAAAACCCGTTTTTGGGTTTTTGAAAAATTTTCTTTCCCATCTTTCCAAAAAAATATGTTTCCCCCGACCAAAAGGGGCTTGATTTAACTAAAAAAATTTTTTGGTCGTTTTTTCCTTTTTTTATATTTTTGGAATTTTTCCTTTTTTAGAAATCGTTAAATAAAAATGCCCGACTAACTGACAGAAACATAAAAATCAAACTTAACACCAGTCATTATCTACTTACGTATGGTACAGGAACTTATTTTTATAGGGGAATAAAAATGTAATTAGTCAAAAAAAAAACCCTTTTTTGGGAAAACATAAAGCATTGATAACCCCGGGCTTAGGGGGCCAAAAACCCATCAGGTCAAAACCCAGCCCTCGGGCCAGGGGCCCCCCGGGGGGTATTTCGACCTTCAGGCATTATAGCCCCAAATAACCCCTTTTTATACATAAATAGCTATTGTATAACCAAGTTTTTATGTTTACCCTGTATATAATTTATAATGTCTTTTATATAATGACCTTACAGCGGAAAAAAAACATCAAATAGGCTTAGAAATAATTGAGGTAATTATTATTAAATTAAATGAAGAAAAAAAATTGAAGATCGGCTTAGTAGCTTTTAAGAGTCGTAAGTGGTATTACATCAATTAGATGTAAGTGGTTTTTAGTGGGAAATATGGGACCATGCCTTTCATTTTTTTGTGGTTATTATAGACTATATCGGTCTAAGTTTTATGAGAAAAGATAGTAAAAATAATGTATTTTGTAATCTCGTTACGATGATTGGCCCGCGAAGATAAGAAATTTAATTAAAAGTATAGGGTGTTTTTGCAAAAATTTTAAATGAGAGACCTATACACAGAAAAAATAATATCAATAATAATAAATAATAATAAACATCTTTTTTTAACACAGCGCGCCATGAAAAGTATTACTTTTCCTTCATTTAAAATAATATACTATTTTCTTCAAACGTCGGTAAATCTGTCATTACTCGACTGTGTAGGCGACCGCAAAGTTTCATTTTTTCTCCGCCGGAGCTTTCCTTTTCACTTTCCCGCCGGCGGAGGAAAAAGTGTTATCATAGCAAACTAGATACAAACAAACAACAAAACAAGCATCCACAACTTAATATTTATTAAACTAAAAACAAAACTAAAATTTTTATTTATAACTTAATGGAACAAATTGGTTATTATTTGATCAAACTTACTTAATAACTGCTTATTAGTACGGAATTAAAATGAAATCGGAGACGCAATTTAAAAATATTTTTGGCAGTGTCCACTGACAGCTTTATTTTACATTACTATAGCAACTATTTATCAAAACCGATCTAAGCCGCCTTGCGAACCCACTTATCTTTGATTATTTTTACTATTTAAAAGAAATGCTTTTGCATTAATTTGTCGACGTTTGAAAAAAAAATTGCTCATTTTTTTTAAGAAAAGTTACTTTTCATGGCTTGCACTCTATTACCAGCCTCACTCCGTTCGTTAAACACGAGCGCGCCATAAAAAGTATCACTTTTCCTCCATATAAAATAAAATAATTTAGTTACTAGTACAGAAAAGGAGGTAAATTGTTTTGTAAATTGAAGCAGTAATTTCGGGGAAATCAAATCAACTTGAAATTTTTGAAAATTTGTCAAGAAAGGTGTCAAATATGGAATTAAAAACTTTAGTTACTGGGATTTGGTCCAAAACGCTGTAAAAATTGGCCAAACTATTTTTTTGGCAAAAAATAAAAAAATATTGAATATTATGAAAATAGGTACCTGTGGTTTTTGGGTCACTGATTACGATTTTAATGTCAAAAATTTTTCAAACACTCTTAAAACATTAAAAAATACCCTTTTTAGGGGTTTTTTAAAATATTTTGGAAGTAAACCTCAGATTATGAAATAAATGCCATTTTTTCATTTTTTTTTTTTGGTATGATGGCCTTACAAAGTGGTGTATTGGCCACTTTTTCAGAATTATTAAAAAGATTTTTTTTTCTTATTATGCACTGAAATTGAGATATAATAGGCTTATAATAGGGGGTTAAAACTATTATTATAATAAGAAAGAATACAAAAAAACAGGACTTTAGATTATTCTTTTTGGTTTTTAATCTATTTTTTTTTTAAATATTTTATCGCATTTTAACTATTATGTATTCATTTCCCCTTTACCTCCCCCAAGGGGTGAAAAGTACCGTTATATTTTAAAAATATTAAAAAAACGTTATGAATTTTTTTTATTGCAACTTTTCGTTTTAGAACCGACACACTAACAATATTTTCGGTAAAAAGAAATTATTAACCCCCCCCGCTATACCCGGAAAACTACCCCTAAATTAAATAAAAGCGAAAAAATTTTTGTAATTGCGGAAAAAAATAGAATTTTTGGCCGTAACTTGGCTAATAATAAGATGTACAGTAAACCATTTTAAAGCTAAGGTTATGCCCGAAATATCAGGTGATGGCAAATTTCAATTGGATTGACCATTTTTTTATAATTTCACCCGAAAAAAAAACAACATTGACCGTTGCAAACATAAAATATGCACTTTTAAACGGCCAAATCTCCTTACAGATAAAAGATTGATAAAAAAAATTAAAATAAAAACAACTCTGAACAAAGGCTACAAAGCTCGGCTGTTTAAAATAAAAACTTTTTACGCTACTGGTCAAAAACTGAAAACGACTTGCACAAAACAAGATTGACCCACATTCATCACATAAAAAATAATTATCCGATAGGTCTTAAAATGACTGGACATATTAAGGGACATTGGTTCTGACTTTTTACTAAAGGATTATTTTTATCAAGCAACACAGTCCCCATGGCGCTAAAAAATTAGCATTAAAAAAATTTGAAAAAAGTTTTTTTGCCCATAACTTATGTTCTAACTATTTTAAACGGTTCTGATTGGTCTCAAAATTTTCCAAATTGTGTCTTCTTGCAAAATAATGGAATCATTTTTTTGTAGAAGTAACATTTTTCCAGATATTTACGCCAGAACGATGCGGTCTCTTTATTTTTCGTTAAGCAACTATTTTTGCCAGGCCATATCTCTTTTCATTCTTATCGTGCAAAAATAAAAAAAATTGTTTTATTGGTCAACTTGGGATAATACCACATTTTCGGTTAAATTAAAAAAACTTTAAACAATGCAACATTTTTTTGGCCAAAATCACAATTTTCCTTTACTGTATGATACATGTTCTAAAATGTAATAATATAAACTCTTAATTAAATTAAACACAACAATTTATTACATTACATAATTTATAGGTTGCAAGATTTATTAGAATAGAATATATTATCCAAGAAAATTTGTATGTGTTTTTTTATAAAATAAGAAAATTTCACGACAAATTTTTATATTATATAAATTGTGTAATGTAATAATATGATGGGTATAATTTAATTTAAAGTTTTTTTAAAACATAAAAATAAAAGGTTGTTTTTATTATTTATTTTAATATTAATTTATTTTTAAAATCTGAATGGTAAATAATCTTGTTTTTATTGATATTACTTGTCAGCTCTATCTGTTTGCCTTTTATGTTAGTAATGGTTTTACTGTTCAGGTAGCGTGTGGATTTTTCTATGGTAAATATACATAAAATAATTGGCCTTTACTGTTGCTCTAAATTTAAAACTACCACTCGGTGAAGTTATTTCCTGATAGAGTACCGGAGCCGACGGCATCGTATTGTTTAATGGTGGTATATGCATATATTTAGATCTCTAAGGGCCCATAGTAACATTTGAAAACGCTATGCGGGTCTTAAATTTTAGTGTTCCCGCTTAGAACTAGTATACACTAACATTTCTCTAGGGTCTTGATAGTAATCGAATCAAAAGTTACATAGTGTCGCGAAATAACCCAACAAGCAAAGTAATATGCTTTCAAATTGGTTTTAAGCTATATACCAAGGGTAACCAAATAATTGCGCACATATCATTACTAGTTTACTATACAGGGTGTCCCAGAATATGTAGGCAATCTCTCGAAATCTAATAGAAAACCTAAAAATATTATGACAAGTTCCTATAAACTTTTTTCCTACGACCCTCCCCTACGGAGATACAGGTACATAACGGACGCCCCTGGAAATCGTTTTTGTTTAAATTACTTTTAAAATACTAGGCGTAATATGATGGTTACTAGATAAGTCTTTTTAAAATGAACCTATTAAATCATATTTGGCTTATTTAGTTTGCCAGGGACGGACTAGCTCTGACACAATAATTTTTTTAACACCCTATATGATAAAGGCTCAACAGTATTATTTTTGGACAGCTTTAACCTTAAATTAAAAAAAATGTATTCCTGATTGACATTGATAAAATCAACTGTTTACTAAAATAAAATATCATGATTGGTAATTTTTTACATTACAGGTTTTTTTTTAATTGTACGTCAATATTTAGGGAAGCAATTTTTGGGTCCATTTTAAGAAGAAAACTTTATATGAACGTATGTCCCAAACGTTCTAACTTTTGAGATACAGGGTGGTAAAATTATTAAAAATAAATCATTTATTATTAGTATCCGTAATACCTCTTACACTAAAAATGCTTCTTGATACATAGTTCATTTACGCCAAATTTCATTAAAATATCTAAAGTGGTATTACAGGTATTAATAATAAATAATTTATTTTTAAAAATTTTACCACCCCGTACCTCAAAAGTTAAAACTTTAAGGACATACGTTCATATGAAGTATTATTTCAAAAATGGACATCTCACTTTTTAGAAATTAAAAATTTTAAAATCCTAGATACGCCACTGGGGGCAATGCCGCATAAATTCATTATTTTGAATGGTTTGACCTTGAACGCCAATTTTTTTCTTGCGGCATATTATTTTTTTATTTCACCATTAAGACCGGTGATTTTTGTCTATACGAGAACCCGACATGACTCTCAGTGGCTCTGAAAAAGATTTTATAACAAAGTCAAATAATTATAGACAGACTAAATAATTAAATTTATAGATTTTCGCCAAAAGGGGTCTAAATCACAGTAAATTGTTAATAATCAGGGAAAGTCACAAGTTACATTGGATTTAAAAGACAAACAACATCCCCATTATTATTTATAATCCAAAAAACATTCCTTTGTTCGTATTAGATTTCGGAACACTTAAACGCCAAATACTGAATATTTCAGACCGAAATGCGATTTGGAAACAAAGTCGGTGTGTCACAGTCGAAATTGACTTCGAAAATCTAAATTGTATTTGTTTATTGAAGCAAAGCCGATGTTCGACAGTTAGAGCGTAGGAAAGTTTAGAGCTGTGCCCCGGCTTGACACGTGTTAATAATTCTCCAAGTAAATATTAGACGGACCGACCTGTTTCTCTGTTAGTTTACTAATGATTGGTACAAATAGGGTATATTTTCTTAGACAGGACCTGATTTAGTCAGGTCACCGTCTTGTTATAATTTTTATAATTCTATACCTTAGGTGGCATAAAAATATATTACAGTCATAGCCACAACAACTTTTAAAAAAACTTGGATTTCTCTTTTGAGCCAAAAAGTTTTTCCTTTAAAGCGTCAAGAAGAGAAATACCAGCCCAAAAATATTTAAAAATTCGTTTATGTCTTTAGCAAAAAGTTAACTGTCAAAAATGAAAAACAAAAACAAGTTCAACAAATTTCTCACAAGAAATGTCTGTCACTTCATGAAAAATCGTCATGTAATACTTCTTAAAAAAATTGGTTTCTTCTTTGCCATATTCTTGCTGTCGCCTGTCAGAAGGAGGAATACTTATGCTCCAAAGATCGACTTTGGACGCACATTACGTGATTTGGAAGCACTAAATTGATTATTCTACATGAGTGTTATATTTGAGTGTCGGCATGTGCAAAATTTGCATTTGAATTCATGTTTCGAAAACATGTGCATCGTGCTTCTATCATCAGCAATGCCAGGGCATGATCTGAAGTTCTCTAACAAACTCGACAAGATTCCCTTTTGATTGTTAAATAACCCGAAAGCTCTGTTCTGAGGAAAAAGACGCCTGCGCTTGCATTTCGCAGCTCAAATCCGATTAGAAATATTAAATTTTCAACACGTTCGTAGAAAAAAAAATATTTTAATTGTTTAGGTAATGATGACATTACAGACTTTTTAAAATGCTGAAAGTGTCATATTTCTGTACTTTTACATTTTGTCGGGACGGCAATGTATATGTCTGCCTAGGCAGAAAAATGCGTTTCCGTCTTCATTTCCCTGTTATTTTTTTTATTTCCAAAATTGTTTAAAATTCATACTTTTATTACAGATCTCACACATATCATAATAATACCACCAGCTAGGTTTAAAGCTTATATTTAGGTCATGTATTACGTGGACCTAATTAAATCTACGAGAAATTTACTTATTTACATTAATTGTTAGATAAGTAGTGTTATTAATTATAGAAATATTGAGACCATTCTGTTGAAATTGTGTTTGGTTTGAAACTAATATTTCTTGTGGAGTTTCTTCATGTGATGTACTGAACAACTAAATACTCTTGAAAGTAGAGGATAGCATCAGGGCAGTCTTACTTTTGTTTTCCAAAAATAACTTTATGTATGTTTTTTTGTTCTATAGCTATGTCTTAAACCATAATTACCTATTTTTAAATTATAAATAGCTAAAATCTAAATCTCTTAAAAAAAATAATTTGCTTTTTTTGTGCCTTCATCCTATTTATAATATTATTAAATTTTTTACCAACTTTAAAATCTAACCTTACAAAATTAAAGTGCTTATTGGTTAGCTGTTAAAAATGTTGTTCAAACTGCAATCCATTATGTTGTGTGCATTTATTACACACTGTCCGGTACAGTTCTAATTCTGCGTGGTACATTTAATCGACGGTCTTCCGAACTTCTAAATTTTTGTTCTGTTTCATTCCAAAATTCTTAAATTTTATAATGCTGAATACGATATATTTTATTTTACAAATAACCTCAAGAGAAAAAATCCTAAATTGATAAATTTGATTAACTTGGATAGTTAGAGTGTAGAAAAGTTTAAAGCTGTGCCTCGGCTTGACACGTGTTAATAATGCTGCAAGTAAATATTAGACGGACCGACCTGTTTCCCTGTTAGTTTGCTAATTATTAGTAAACAACCAGGGTATATTTTCTTAGGCAGGATCTGATTTAGTAGAATGGCCGTCTTTTAATATTTTTTTGACGATTACCTAATTTTAAGTATCATTAAATATAGAAAACCATTTATTTATAGCCCTAAATAATGCATTAAAAAACGATTATAATATAGACATTTTAATATACACAAAACAAAGGGCCTTGTACCTAACATACCCTTGTCAATCAATATTGACAGTTTGGTTGCCTTAAACCAAAATAAATTCTAAAAAACATTCAAGAAAAAAATCGATTTGCAGGATTAAATAATAAAACAATCGCCGAAAAAATATTGCAACCCTTAACACGCGAACTTCGATCAATAATCTCCCATATTAATACTCTTGTTTGTCAAACAGCTTTGGGGATTTTATACCTGAAGTGACATGAATATATTTCATCTATAGTCACAACAGCTTCTAAAAAACTTGATTTTCTCTTTTGAGCCACAAAGTTTTCATCTCCTTATAATCTATAATCTCATTATATACGAAATTTCTTATAATTGAAATTAGATAAAATTCAAGTTTTTCATTGTTTTCTGTTTCAAATTCCATAAAAAATGATCGCTCAATTGTTAACGGTCAAGATTGTGGCCATCTTTTAGATCAGTTAAAATGACATTATTCGGGAAAATGTTTAAAAACTTACGATGAAGTTGATTTTGTCACTATTTCTGGCAAATAAAGAATCCTTCAAAAATCTACTATAAATCAATACCTACTTTTTAATAACATTTTCCTTCATTGCTCCATTTTTTAAAAAATATTAAAATTGGAACTGAAAAACTTTAACAGAAGTTATGTAAAAGTTGAAATAACTGTTTTGTTTTATTTCTTTTATGCAAATTTGCTATTTAAAGCAATATAATAATGACGTTTTTATACAAAAGTAAAAAAAATAACTATGCATGACCTAATTTTAAAATTTTTAGTCCTAAATTTAATATTCCCCAAGAAACAAAGTAACTAAGGTTACAATTCTTATAAAAATGATATTGAGAAGTAAATATTTTACTAACATATACGCCAATTTTAATTTTTTTTTTTATTTCGCCAAGATAGTTAAAAAAACTTTATCGTTGGTTGGATCAAACCCTGTACACAAACATAATATTACAGTAGAAACTTTTCTCATTTTTTTTAATGTTCACAAATTTTATCATTTTTGCCACATTTTGAATAATAATGTTAGAAAGCAGGTATTATTTTGGAGAGCAAATCAGCATAACCTTTTATCGACTGAAGCTTTTTTTTAAGAAGAGTGGAAATCTTGCATAAGACACCCAAGTGGTATAGGTAGTCTCGGATCCTTACCGACTAAAACCCCTCCCTGTCGTCTCGCTCTCTACACCGGAATCCGCTTTAGCACTTCAGTGTAGAGGCAGTCTGTATCAGTTTCGGCTTTCTTTCTCTTTGTTCTCTATAATGTACCGAATAATTGAGTAAGTTTTTTCTGATTCCATCAGATTTTTCATCATATTGACAGCATGTGTTCTTCCAGTACCTCTCTGGTATTCCAATCTCGTTCGTTCCCATTTGGGTCATGCGAAAGGGTGTGTTCCGCATCGTCGTTCTCTCCGCAGTACGTGCACTCTCCTGATGCTGCTCTTCTTCGATCGAACAAATACTTTCTAAAGCATCCGTGTCCGGAGAGTGCTAAGTTGGAGTTGCTTTCTTTCCATCCAGTTCACTATCCTTTGTAGTCCTGTATTTGCCGTATTCATGAGGGTCTCCTCGTTCTTTGCGGTCACTACCATAGCTACGTCGTCTGCAAATCCCATTAATGTAGTTCCATCTGGTAGGTTCATCCGAAGAAGGTCATCGTATAGGACATTCAATAAGGTTGGGCCTAACACCGATCCCTGCGGGACGCCGCTATGGATTCGTATGCTCTTCGTTGTGTCTTCTGCTTCCAGTATTAATCTTCTCTCTGATAGGTAAAAAGCTATAATACCAACGAGGTTCTTACTTATACCCTTTTTTCTTAGGTCTTATCGACTGAAGCTGATAACAAACTTAAATACCTCTCTTTTTTATTTTTATTTTTTTTGGTTAACTTAATTTTGTACAGGATATTTCGTTTCTATTTTGATTAAGTTTTGTATTCCATGGCTTTGCTGTCCCCAACTTAAAAAAAATTGTAGGCTCCCAATTTATTTCATACCTATTTTTGATTTTGTTTGTATTGATTAATAAACTGTTTATAAATAGAATTTTATTTCATAATTTTCAGTTAATTTTATTTAAAATCGATTTAGTTTTTTTTAAATTATCTTTATTTTTCTTGACTGCGTTTAAGTAAATATACTTAGAATTTATATAAAAACAAATTAATATAGTACTGGTTGCTTGAATTACCATTTTCTAACTAATTTATCATGACATAGTATAGGAGTTTTAGCCAAAACCTCATACAGATCTAAAAATACGATCCTGTAACTAAAAACTTTACCCGGTAAATGATAAAATAAACAAACTGATCAACACCTCTGCGCCAGAAATTCCCAGAAATGTCTCGCGCATTCACACTTTATGTTATCTAGTTAAAAGAGAAATTAAACCTGAGTACTAATTCTGTCAGCTCCATACCCTCGTCATCTTCTTAAGATGTTTGGTTAAATTATACATGGTAAATATCAATTTTTAGATAAAGTTCGAGAAAGAAGCTCTGCTAGTGAAAAGTTTTTAAGTTTGTGAGTCAAAGAAGTAATTGGAGTTAGAGTTTGGTGAACGTATATATGTTTACTTATGAAAACTTTAATATTATAAAGTTGAGATACGATATATGTCAGTATTAAAGATATTGTTGTTATAAATTGACTATTTAAATCAGGGTTCTGCATAATAGGCCACCTATTAAAATAAATTCTGTATAAAATAAGTCAGTACGTTGTTGTTTCAATGGTTTTTGGGCTGTTAGGCCGGCGTCGATTGTCTAATTGATTTGACGTTTCGCCAACACGAGCGGTTGGCATCTTCAGAAGTTGCTTCCTGGTTGACAGTATGACGTCAAATCAATTAGACAATCGACGCCGGCCTAACAGCCCAAAAACCATTGAAACATTAGACAATGGCCGCGAAAGCCTTTCACAGTTTATTAGTCAGTACGTTTTTTTTTCTATATCATTATTTTCTATAGTCTTTGTAATGTTATTGTTCGAGTGGGCGCCTGTCAAAAAACTAGGATAAAATAAATTTTTATTGGGGCTTGACGCACATAATACTTAGGCATTTTTTATTCCTGATTTGGAAAGAAAGGGATTCTTCTTCTTCTTCTTTACTGGAAACCTTCTTAATTACGGCAGCGCAACCTCTTGGGCTTTTTGTGCCTACTCTCCCATTATCTTTTATACCAACCCTCCCATTAGTCTTGTTCCTTCTACAAGTCTGTATAACCTCGAGACTGGTTGGTTGATATATTCCTGTGGGCTCATCTTCGGTTGCCCAAATAATGCCTGTCTTTTGTGATTTGGCGCACAGGATATGGTAGGCTATTTTTTTCCCTCGTCGCATATTCTGCAACTTGGGTCCCCATTGTATGAGTCTATCTTTTGTAGGTGAAGACAGGAATTACTAAATAATGCGTTCTATTTAAGCAAGATGGAGCAACAGCACATGTCATACCTCTAGAGTTCTGAGAGAAGTGTTTATGAGCGACCATTGCAGAATTTGGAAATTTAAATTGGTCTTTGAGCTCCCCGGGATTTTTTCTGTAGGGCTATTTAAAGGCAACTCGTCTAAAAACATCATCAAAAACAAAGTTTAAATTGCTCAAGAAATCCGTCGAATAGATCAAGTTTTGCTTCATCGTGTCATAAATTATTTCTTGATCAATCTTGAATGGTGCTTTAAAGCTGAGGCGGTCACTTAAAAGACCTAATTTTTAATTTAAAAGTTATGATAAGTGGTATGCTACCTACAGTGGATCCCAAAGAATAGATTGTAATTAAGTATAATAAAATGTTTGTTTCATTAAGGTTTAACAATTTTATTGAGATATTAAACTGGGTAGTCTATTATGGGGAAGATCTCCAGTGACAAAAGTTTAAAATTCTAGTGAAATAAAAATTGATATTACAAGAAAATTACCCGCAAATATTTTTAAAGTTATTTTGAATGTCACAACAAAATCATTTTGTTGTGTATAATACAAAGTAAAAACAAAAAAAATATTTTTTTATAATCAATAAAACAGATGAAAAATAACTATAGAGTTAATGTCATACTTGTTTCAATACCCTATATGCAAAAGCAAATACTTGATAGCCGTACTTTAAATGGTTAAAAAAATTGAGAATTAATATAATACTTTAATTTTAAAATATAAATTTAAATTTAAATTTTAAGAGAAGTTTCTGATATTTTATTAAACTTTTTGGTGTGACTCCTAAGTTTTATTTTAATAAGCATTATTGTTATCAAGGTATTTAGGAATGTGTGCGTTAAGAATTTAAAAACATATCACTGTGTTAATGTACAACTGTATTTAAGTGCCACTGTCATGTATATACTTCTAAATGCACGGCATTAAGAAAAGTCGTCTATAGTAATTTTTATTTGTTTTTATTGGCTCTCCAGTTTCTTTTTTAATCGACGCATATCAGTTACTGAAGATGGTCATTCTTCCAGCTTCTACACCAAATTTTGATGGGGGCCTCGCAGTCTAATGCTGCACCCACGCTGTTTCTTCTACACATTAACGATCTTTCTTTTCCACAATCAATTTCCCATTCATAAGTTTTGCTGACGACTAGTACTCTCCTTCGACTCTAGATAAACATTTTTAACACTTAACACTAGTCTCGTGTTAAGTGTTAAAATATTTCTTAGCATATTTGATTAACGGATTTTTTTAAATATCTCAATAACATTCATATCTCTATTATTTGCATGAAAAATTAAAGCGGATCAAGCAAGAAATAAAGTTTTTCTTAAGGTCAGATTTATTTAACAGAATTTTACTTATAATATTTTGTATTGGCGATAAGAGTTTTGAAAAAAAAACAACTTTTATCTTCAAACGTCAGTAAATCCGTCATGACTCGACTGTGTAGGCGATGGCGAAGTTTCATTTTTCCTCCGCCGGATAAATAAACAAGAAAACAAGCATCAACAACTTAATATTTATTAAATAAAAATAATCCAATTTTTTTTATTTATTACTTTATTGAACAATTATTTAATTGAACTTGCTCAATAACTGCTTATCAATACGGAATTAAAACGAAATTAAAAAAAAATATTTTTGACAGTGTCCACCGACAGCTTTATGTTACATTACTATAGCAAATATTCACCCACACCGGTCTAAACCGCTTGCGAATCCACTTATCTTTAATAATTATTACTATTAAAAAGATATAATTTTTTATTAATTTGTCGACGTTTAAAGAAAAAACTGCATATTGTGTTTGGAGGATCGACTGTTAAACGCGAGCGCGCCATAAAAAGTTTCTTTTTTCTCCATATAGAATAGTATAATATTTTCTTTAATATTTAGACAGGTGGCAACGAAAAACATTAAATGCAATAAAATAATTAACCCACAAAACTAGTATCCATATTTCAAGTCAAACAAAAATTTACATAGAAAATAAATACAATACCTTAATTTATCATGATCAAACGTACAGAATATAAACAAAGGTTAAACATAGGCCACCATCCAGGGACAAATTCAGTCAGTTTGAACGTTCCGGGCCGGGCATACAGCTCACGAAGGGATGCTCCAAGTAACCCGGTGACATAACAGCTTTTCACCGCACCCTGGAGATTTCTGGATATGAAAGTTACCCGGAATATATTCCGGAATTACGCAGTAAAACGCTGTGTGGTCGTTTTAATAAAATTTTGATCGATGGGGAAATGTATGCGGCTCGCTTCCATGCTTTTAATATAAAAGGTTTTTGGCGGGAGAGTGCTACTTAACTGAAGGTATAAATTAATGTGGAATACAAATTGTAATTATAGGTTGAAGGGAAAAATCGTAAATGTAATGGGAAAAAACGGGTACCTATTGCTTAGGATTCATAGAATCTTGTTGATGCCCTAAATCTAAAGGGTATCTCTGGTTTGATAGTTTCAAAAAATTATTTTTGCATATTCTTAATATGTCTAAAATATGGTGGAAAAGTGATTTTTCTGCATTCGAAGCCATTATAAAGATATAGCAGTTAGAAAAGGAAGGTGTTCGAGGCGCTGACCTGAGCGCTGAGCTGTGCGCTGAGAGTTCTGTCGGCTTGATACCTGAGACCCTTCTATACAAAATGTATGCTTATACAAGTACAGACAATTTTAAACAAGTTAAGGAAAAACGGTGTAGTTATTTAAGTTGTAAAATTTATTTTAGTCTTGGTATCGCAGATTATGGTAAGTTGGGATTTTTATAGTATATCTGTAGTTGAAACTTTAAACGCGTTTTATTCAAAACTATGTTTTTCAAACTTTCCTCCATCATATCTCGAGAACGGCATAACCGATTTACTTTAAATTTATAGGTTTGAATCAGCACATATAGATGCACGGAATCATCTTTTATCACCCCAAAATTTAAAATATGTCTTTTAAAAAAAAAAGTTGACAAAAAAAAAGGGAATTCAAAATTTTTGTTTCCGAAATCTGTCAAAAATTCAGTTTTCAAAGTTTTCTTTTATAATAGTTTATTTCATATATATATATAATATATATATATATATATATATATATATATATATATATATATATATATATATATATATATATATATATATATATATATATATATATATATATACAGTGTGCCCAAAAAATTTGGGGGGAATGTATGGGGATCTTGGAAACCACGATAGAAAAAAAATCGGTTAAATGGGGAAATTTTGGGGACAATTATGTTAGCGTTTATCCCGTTTACTACATGGTTTTAATTTTTCCGGTTTTTGAAAAATTTTTAAAAAAACCTGAAACATGTTTTTGAAAATCGGCCTTTTTTTTTTATAAGTGAAAATTTTTCAAATCTAAAAAAACTTCTTCAAAGCAACTTTTTATGTAGAATATGACCGAGTAGTAATTTTTTTATTTTTTAGTTTCGGGTTTTTAGAATCCTCATCAACTTTTTTTTTCATATGGACGCCATATTGGATTTTTACGCAGTCAAATTGTTTTTTTTATTCTGATTTCAACAATGTATAACATGTTAAATTTTTTAAGAGTTTATAACCTCATTTTTTTAAAAAAAACAAATATTTTCTAAGTTGGCCTTGATCCCGGCGAACGTAATTTTTTTATAAACAATAAAGTATTAGTAATTGGCAAAATAGATAAGCTAAACAGATATATTACAGAAATGGGTTTCGTGAACATATTTTATAACGTTAATACCAAAAACCAATAAAATGTAATGGCGCCCATATGAAAAAGTAAAGTTGATGAATCAAAAAACCTTGGGGCGCCCTTTGGGGATTTTTTCGCAGCCAAATAGTGCTTTTTATTCTTATTTCAACAATGTATAACATGTTATAGTTTAGGACTTTATAACCGTATCCATTTAAAAAAAAACAAATATTTTCTCAGTTGGCCTTGATTCCGGCGAATGTCATCTAGCGTCATTATCAAGTTAGCTCGGGTAATTTAAAAAATTTTTTTTTTTAACTTTGTAAAATGGTTAATTATTATTTAAAGAGGGCTTGATATTTTGCAACGGTATTTCCAAAGCTATAGAAGTGTTAATATAGCTACGCAAACGTTTTTGGGGAAAATTTTTCCCGGGGAAAGGCAGCACCCAAAAACCAACATTTTTGGAAAACTGGTTACAAATTTGCTTAATTTCGGAATTTTTAAAAAAAACCCGACCTAAGAAGTACGTTGAAGAAAATCGACAACGAGTTAACCAACATATTAAAGAAAATCCAAATCTTCAGCCAGGGATGTTGATAGAAAAAATTCCCATACCTAAGTCAACCATTCATAGGGTAGTAAGGACTATTTAAAAATATCGTTAATATGTTGAGAAATAGGGACAACATTTTAAATTTTTGGGGGGCGTTATTTTACATCTTCATTTTAGTAGGAATATTAGTTTAGCCACTTTTCATTGTTTTTGTTTTCACTTGTTTCAATTAACTTGTTACGTGTAGTTTTGTTGTAACACGGTATTAACGTTATAGCTATGTTCGCCAAACCCATGTCTGTAAAAAAACTGTTCAGCTTATCTATTTTGCCAATTACTAATATTTTTTTTTTTTCAAAAAAAAAACGTTCGCCAGAATCAAGGCCAACTGGGGAAAATATTTGTTTTTTTTTAAAAAAATGAGGTTATAAACTCATAAATTATAACATGTTATACATTGTTGAAATCAGAATAAAAAAAAACTATTTGACTGCGTAAAAAAAACCCAAAATGGCGTCCATATGAAAAAAAAAATTTTTGATGTTTAAAAAAACCCAAACGTAGAAAATAAAAAAAATTACTACTTCCCCGGCATATTCTACAAAAAAAAATTTCTTTTTAAAAAGTTTTTACAGATTTAAAAAAAAATTTTACTTTTAAAAAAAAAAAGGCCGATTTTTTTAAAATGCATGTTTCAGGTTTTTTTTAAAAATTTTTAAAAAAACCGAATAGATAAAACCATGTAGTCAACGGGATTAGCTTACTAACATAATTGTCCAAAACTTTCCCCATTTAACCGATTTTCTATCTATCTTGGTTTCCCCAAATCCCCATACATTCCCCACCAATTTGGGACACACTGTTTTTTATATATATATATATATATATATATATATATATATATATATATATATATATATATATATATATATATATATATATATATATATATATATATATATATTTTTTATATATATATATATATATATATATATATATATATATATATATATATATATATATATATATATATATATAGATATATAAGCTCAAAGATTAAAATACCGTTTTTTTTTTGTTTTAGATAAGCCAATCAGCCGATTTCATAGAGGGAGTGAGGGTCCATTTTTTCGAGGCAGGTGTCTTCAGAGCGCTATAACTTTGGTTCTTATGATTATTTTTAGCTAAAAATTTATATGTATACTCTTAAAGCACTTATAAATAAATCAAAAAGCTCCAAAGTTCTAACTTTTTATTAGTCTTTACAAAAACATCACAAAAAATGCATAAAAATCAGACCGTCAAACCAGAGTACCCCCTAAAAACAAAAATCTATGACTATTAACAATATTCCATAGAACTTGACTTATATATTGATCACAAAAATTTTAGGGTATAGAGACTACGTTATTAAAAGCATAATAGCACTTAAAAGATTCTCAAAATTAAACGTAAAATATTTTGCTATGCCCCCAAAAAATGGACCACTTTAATTTGACAAAGGGCAAAGCGTGAAAATTTTCATTTAAGCACCATACCATGGCAATTTTTTTATGTAAACGATTATTTAAGAATGACCAAAAGAGGCTCTATTTGAGGCTTTTCTTGTAATAGTAATGTAAAATAACCCCGAAAGAATCTAAGAAAATAATTTAAAAAAAAAGAGATAAACCAACTTATATATATATATATATATATATATATATATATATATATATATATATATATATATATATATATATATATATATATATATAATATATATATATATATATATATATATATATATATATATTTTATATATATATATATATATATATATATATATATATATATATATATATATATATATATATATATATATATATATATATATATATATATATTATGTTGGTTTTTGGAAACCCATTATTTTTTTTTTTTTAGTAAAGTATTTCACATTAATTTTTGGTAATAACACAATTAATTTAATAACATGTTTTACTTTTACCCAATAAATTTAATCTCAAGGGTGTGTTGGATATGTAATTTATTTAGAATAAAATTGTGGACAGAGCTGGGTCTAATTTTAGATCTTAGTAATTTAAGATGCCGAGATATTTAGATAGGAACTTGGCCCTTATTTTGTGTTTGGTAACATATTTTTGTCTGAGTTCAATGGATAAAATTTAACCATCTATGGATTTTAAATTCTAGAACAATTATGACCTCAGAAACGCAGGCTTAATCAGATTACAAACTTTTAAAATACCCCCTAAATAAACGATATTACCACTCCTGTTTTAAGGCGTTCCAAGTTAACATGTACAGTTTCCAAAATTTGTTCTTTAATTGTCTCCTTAAATCTATATACACACCAAATTTAAAGTTTTTACTCCTTAGAAAAGTACCCCATAATTTTGATGAGTCAATGAGTGAGTCAGTAGTAAAATGGGTGATATTCAAAATCGAATATCTCAGAAACCACTTGACATAACTTTCCCAATTTTTAAACAGGTAGTAAAACTACGTATGTGAATTTGGATACCAAGTATCATGCCTTTCTGGTAAACGATAACAAAATTATGATAGGGGGAAATCCACGCTGAAACAGTTCGTGTAATATACACACTGCGTGCGTCAGACCGAAATTTGACCTGACGTTGACGCTCGGATATCCAGGTACCTACACATGCAGTTATGACTTATGACCAAGGAAGTTTAAAGGTGTATGGAAGCCCAATGCTATGGCCCATTTGTTTAAAAAATGTCCAGCCCAGTATGAAAATAACTGTCAGAATTGGCCCTGCCGATTTTGCGCAAAACGAAATTCCACGAAAAAAGTTTGTTTACTTACACACTGATAAATCAGTGTAAGTAGGCAACACATTATACTTTTCTGAGAGCCGTATTAGTTTCGATTGTTTTGCTTTTTGTGATTATATTTTGTGGTTGCAGAAGTTTTTTGGATTGATAAAATCCTTCTTATTTTAGTGATTAGTGTTTATTTAATTGTGACTATAATTTTGTGTTTATTGTTTGTTACTTATAATATCGTAACAAAATGACTAGAGGTTGTATGGTTTTGTCTTGCAAATCCAAGGGTAACATACCCGGCATTTTTTACTTTAGGTTGGGTATTTCTTATATTTAAATTAGGTGCTTCTTATGAGACGTAACGTTAGGTAACCGAATAAATAATAATAATATATGAATTATAAATAATAGAAAATGAAAATTTTGATAGGAAATAGCAGTGAGAAAAGTAAGGCAATCTTAACAATCTTTTAGATGATTTCCCTCAATGTTTATGGGTTTCTGTGGATTATTAAAAAGAATTAAGGTTTAAATTTAGGTACTTTTATTTCATTTAATAATTTAGTACATTCTTTTAAAGGATCAAAATTATTAATTACTGGGCAGACCAGGCAAATTTTGATATATACAGGTCCCTATAATTGAATAAAAGAAAGTACAATTTTATGTTAAAGTTCCTTTTGCTTTTCCTGTATTTGTTTAAAAAGAAATTAGATTTTTGGTTTCTTAAACTTACATTATCAACTTTTAAGCTCGACATACTGTAGACACATAATATTTAACGGTTACTGTTACAATGGATACCTAGGTAACAAAGGTTACTAATCATTTTTAACCACTGTTATTCTGTCTCAGGAATGTTTGTTATTAGTGAAAAGTATACCTATGCCTAAAAATCAGTTATAAAAAATTTTTACTTTTTAATGTACAACCACAATCTTAGATTAGATTAAACTCATTTACACTATGTTGCCCTTCTTTTTTTTACAAAATTGGTGATAAGTACATGAAACTATCATACAATGTTTGAAATTTATTTTTTTAAAATTGTGTTTTTATTTATTTACAAGGATTTTGGTAAAAATAAAAACTCCCAAAATATCGACCATTTAAATAGAAGGCTGTATTCTTTTCCATATTATATCAGATGATATAAAATCCAATATTACACAATAATTTTAAATATTCTATGGTGTTTTCGTTTCATAACCAAAATTTTGTGCAAAAAATAAAAAAAAATAGTGAATGCTTGAAAAGTTGAATTTGATGATGTCAACTTTATAGATAGTAACAAAGAATTATGGAAGTCCGGCTCTGACTAACACAGCGCAAACCCGCGGGGCCAATCCCCCGATTCCGCTGCCCTGCACGCCTGGACAATTTTGTTCTACAGTATTGGGCTTCCATACACCTTTAAACTTCCTTGCTTATGACATATTCATCACCCTTTTTGACATCGCTATAGCACTACCGCAGAATTAGTACAAATACTACCTCTAAACAACCCATTGGTGGCGACTGGGTAGTGTTATTTAAACCAAATTTACAGCCTAACTAGGAATCAAAACCACACACAACGGCACCTGGTTTTCTTCAGGGATAACGTATCCAAATGTTGCACGTGCCAAACATTGCTTAACTTCGCTAACCTAACGAAAAACGACTTTCTAACGCAGCACAAGCAGTTTGTGCCTTCCTTTTTTTGTTTTATTGTGAATACTCTATTAAGTACACACAGTATTAAACAATTTTAGTTAATCCTGATTCAAAAGTAACGTACCCACATAAATTAGAGAAAATTAATGTTTACTTCTCAACAGTTGCCCCATAAAAGATAAACCAAGAAATAAACTTGACCACCTATTACGTAAAATATTCTTCAATGCAATAAAATAATCATTTATAGACCTCATAACCTTGTGAATTCTATATAAATTCCTCATAAAAACATTTTCCTAAGTATATAACCCGATTAATAGAGTCTAATAACATTCCTACTAAGTTTTTTGAAACAAATCCTAACGTTAATACCCAATCTAATAACTATAAAAATTTACTGCTCTTAATACCTCGAGTAAATTAACTATGGACAGATAAGGCAGGTCCAATTTGTGCTATCTTTAGTTTTATAGCTCTATCTTGAAGGGGTTTTAATTTACCCGTATTAGGTCTGTTAGTGGTTGATAAAAAATCTATTAAAACTAGGAGTAATAATGGCCGTATCAAGATATACGCGCAATGCATAGTATTTTATATAGTAGTAAAGCCTATTGCCTTACATAGGATTGAAACCTCAAAAAATAATTAATATGACTAATAATAATAATAATAATATCACTTTACAAAAAAAGGTATCGGACCCAGAGATGTAATATTTGGTTTTCGATGTATATTGGCCTTCTAAATCGAATCCGTGGGTAAAATTTGACCATCAGGTAACAAGTTTTTCTAACCTCAAAGAACCGAAAAAAAGGCTTTACAAAAATAATTTTAGATCCAGAGTTGTGATATGATTTTTTCGATGTATTTTTGCCTTCTAAATACAAATCCGTAGTCGAAATTTTGCCATCAGGTCACAATTTTTTCCAACCTCAAAAAAAACGATAAAAACACTACAAAAAAAGTATCGGACTCGAATTAACATATGATTTTTAATTTATTTTTGCCTCCTGAACACAAATTCGTAGTAACAGTTTTGCTCTAGCACCCACCGGTCGTCACTAAAAGTCCGAAAACCGTTAAAATCACGGATTTTTTCCTGTCTTTGAGGTTAGGAAAAAATTGTGACCTGATGGCCAAATTCGTACTACGGATTGGTATTTAGAAGACAAAAATACATCGAAAACCCTATGTCATATCTTTGGATTCAATACTTTTTTGTAGAGTCACGTCATTAATAAAATCCATATTATTATGGCTGACTCATTTAAAAAAAAGTTCATTTTTAGGTTTTTGGGCTACTTTAATGAAGACAAAAAAATTTTCAGTGCACTAATTTTTCTAAATTAATATTATTAACATACAGAAAAAAAAACAGTTTTCTAGCCTAAGTGCTAGGAGCCGTGAGTGTTTGTATGTTTAACCTCCTCTTTCCCCAGTTCCATGAACGTAGTACCGACCAGCAAATATTGCATTTCACGGTACCTTTTAGACAATGCGGTAATGCCACTATGGACGTACTACCTCTAAAATGACAATGTTTTTAATTTATATAAAAATTTTAAACAAATTTCTTAATTAAAAAAAATAATAGAATAAAAATAACTTAATGTCCACTTTTAATTATTTAAATATTTAGTAATTTGACCGTTATTTAAATTGGTTTATGAATATAATAATGGCATGTTAATATTGTTTTCTGTAATTGTAAAATTAATTTGACACAAATTATCCTGTTAAAGTATTGTTGTTTTAATAAGTAATAATTTAACTTTTTTGGTATTTCTATTGTTTTACAATTTATTTTAAAATGTGTATTTCTAATCATTTTTAGATAATTTGTAATAATTAAACTAATTTATTATTACTCGTTTGCAGGTAATTTTAAAATTAAATTAATTTTAAGATTATTTATTTTTAATTTGTTACTGTAAAAATTAGTAATAATTTGGCTATATCTTGTTTACTACAAAATATGTTTTTAAATTTTGTCGCGGATTCATGTTTTAATAAGTTTTCCTTGGCTTACTCGCCAGAAAATTTTCTAGAAAATGGGACCACTTTCGTCCTGGTCTCGGGGTATAGCGAACTGAACCTGCTTAAAACATCCAAAAAAATTAAAAAACTCTTAAAAAAAGCCTACCTACGTTTCGATGGCTCGTCGGCTACCGTTGTCGAGATAAACCTAAATGAAAAAAAATAGAAATTATAACAAAATTTTTAGGAAAGTTTGGGTGAAAAATTTAGGAAATTTTAATAGCTTCTTAATTTTTATGACAAAACGTCATATATATTAAAAAGCTATTAGAATTTCCCAAATAATTATATGAAATTAAAAAAAATTGGTTTTAATTTTGGGACCAGAACCAAATTGCTCTCATTTTTTAGAAACTTTAAATGCGAGTGTAATATAACAAAAACTTATTGTTTATTACTACTTTTCTTATACATACAATTAATTTAAAACCGATTAATTCAAATGTTTATTGTTTAAATTAGTACTAATACAGCTCTTCTAAATTGTAACTATTTTTATTGTGGTTTTAAAATTTTTATTTAGATAGAATCTATTGTCAGATTAATATTGTTTAAACTAGAAATAATTTAACTCTTTTATATTATTACTATTTTTTCGTAATTGTGCAACTAAATTTATCTAAAAATGGTTTATTCCTAAATTATTATTATTTAAAGCAAATTTATAAAATAAACTGACTATTTAAAATTATTGCTAGTTTAATAGTTTTTATTTTTAAATTAATTAAAAACTTAATTATAATTATCTAAATAAGTACGTATTTATATATTAAATATATAATTATATTATAATTATATAAATAATTATTATTTTATATATATATATATATATATTTTATATATATATATATATATATATATATATATATATATATATATATATATATTTTTTAAACTATTTTAATCGTGACCTATTATTAAACTTTTAATATTTAAATTGTTAATTATTGTTTTTTTTTTAATAAATATTTTTGTGGTGAATATTGTATTTAATGAGTATCGATTAGTGAAAAATTATTTTTGTTTAGACTTGTAAAAAGAAATGAAAAAAAACATTATTTTTTTATCTGCTATACAAAACTAATTTTTTGTTATTAAAAATCTTTTTAGATTAGATTAGATTATTTGAGCAGAGATGGCAAAAATGACCTCCACCACTGCAACCTTACCACAAAAAGATCTTTTTAGTAAGGGAATTTATACATTCAAATATACTTCCCTACTCTATTATTATCTGCAATATCATTTTATTTGTATCCAGTATGAGTATCGAAATCAAATAGCCATGAATGTTGCATCTTAACCCGGAAAAGTATTGGATCTTTTCACTGTGTTATTTGCTAGGTACTCTTTGTACCTTTCTTGACAAAATCAATAGGGTTGGCAGTGTCTGAATAGAGATTTTTAAGGCAATAAGGCATACTTCTAAGTTGCATTTATGCTGTTTTTTTAATATACTTTTCCATATTACTGCAATGTCTTTTTAAAGTAAATATTCCATTGACTATCTTAAAAGAGTAAAGAATACCTTTACCTTCTAAAAATGTATATATTGCCTTTTTTATGTATTATAGAAACAAAAAGCCATTACAAACTCAACTTAAAAAATCCGTACAGCTACTCAGTGCAGTGTCACGTTCCCTAAAGTTACTTCAAGGAAGAATACGGCAATAACGCAATTTTGTAAAAAAATCTAAACCCGATGAAAAAGTTGTAATTTTATCCCTGTCATACGAGAACATCTTTTCGAAAGTTTAGTCGGTGCGCGCGGAATACGAATTACCTCTCAAATTGTATTTGTTTACGGCGCTAAGACAATTTCAAGCTACTCCAGTGTCTTTAAGAAAAGTTTCACGTTTGATTTTGAAAATAAAATTACCGAATAAAAAATAAAATAGCGTAAGTTTGACAATAACTTTAAATGTGTCTGTGTCAAATATTTTATGGTTTAATCAGTCGGGAGAACCGTCTATCTTGGTCCGAGGGTTTAGGAATAAAACATACATTTCGCCCATCGCGGCCTTTACACAAATCTGACCTGCTTTTAAATCGGCCATTTTGACCTAAAAATATATTTAATTGATTTATTAAAATATGTCATGAATCCCGCTTGTACCTGTTTTATGGTATAATAAGGGATTCCAGTGCGATCCATTATAAGTGGACCTCCAGGTTTTGGCCCTATTTTGTGATTTTAGAATTTTCAAACCAAAAATGAATTAAATGGAATAGCTCAAGGTTTTTTATGACCTGAATTTCTTTTTCGTGGTATCAATTACTAACCACAACTAACCACAACTCGCATAAAACTGAGGCTGTTGAACGATTAGTTTTCAAGATATTCCATCTCAAAAATAAAAAAAAATTACATGGTATACGGAGGTAAAAAGTATAGGGACATTTTGCAATATCGTCTTTTCACGGCATTTGATTTAAGGTTACTTAAGCCCCACGTTGTGGTCGAGCTGGTGCAGTACCGTGGAGACATTTTCATAGCTCGTCACCTCACAGAAGGCAATGGCAAACCACTTTGTAGTATTTCTGCCTAGTAAACCCTCTTACATGTGCTTTAAAAGGCACGTTAAGCCGGTGGTCCCGCATATTTGTGCATGGTACGCAACATAGATATGTGCGAAAGGGCGCCTACACTTTGAATAGAGTATGGCACATTAAGAAGAAAGAGGAAAACTCTCGTTTATTGTTTCTAACGTAGCATAAGACAATATCTTGTTTTTCTTCGTCTGAATAAACTATTTTAACCAATATTGACGGATAACCAAATCGTTTAATTTCTGACAACTATCAACAAGAGTATGTTAAAACAAAAATTTACCCAGATAGATTGACAGGTAACTTACTTTTATATTTATTTAAAAGGTGCTAATATTTTTTAAATTTTTAAGACGAAATATTTTAAAAACTAATCGTTCAACTGCCTGCCTTGGTAGTTAGCACCACGAAAAAATTTTCAGGTCATTAAAAACTTTGGGCTATCCCATTTAATGAATTTTTGGTTCAAAAATTTTAAATTAGAAAAAGACCATAACCTGGGGGTCCACTTATAATGGATCACCCTGTACATAAATTTTGACGCAAAATAAAAAGCAACTTACTTTTCAATTTATACTTTTATTTAAGATGTCATAATTCATAAAAAAAAGTTATTAAACCAAAAAACAAAGAATGATGACTGAAACTAATCAGAACTAACAAAAACATTTTTTGGTTCTGGTTCCTATAAATTCTGTTGAATCTAAAAAGATTTTTAAGAAAGCACTACACTTATTGTAATATACCTCCACTTTGTTTTTCCCGAAGACAATTTTCGATTATGCCTTTAAATTTAAATTGATTTAATGGGTATTTCTCTGTAAGCTGGGCAACTCACTGTCCCAGGCCGATATAATATGAAAAATATAGTTCATTTTATAATTTGTACTTAACTTAAAAAGATAATCACCTAATTTACCGCGGTCCATCGTACAATATCCAATAAAATAAAGTTTATTACAATAAAAACGTGTTTTTAATGCTCAAAGAACAATCCTCCGCATGTCCCCAAAAACAGTCCCCTGGTAAAACAGGTTGTTTATCTCACAAATATATTTTTTTAAATTCATACTTTTAATATATGAAATCTAATGAACTTTTTACTGACAATATTAGAAGAATTTATTTTTAAATTAAATAATGCATCTAAAAACACTTATTTTTATTTTTCCCCCAATTTTACGCACAGGCCCCTGGCTCTTATTTAAAACTACCTCAATAACATTTAATACAATTAATCTTCATTTCTACGTAGTGTTTTGTATGATTTTTAAGTTTGCCGAATGATAATAATTAAATAAAATTATTATTCTCTGAAAAATACTAACTAGGGGACTGTTTATCGGGACAAAACGCTTAAAGTTGCCCAGTTTACAGAGAAATGCCCTAATACTAGTAGTGTTTTACCCCATTGACTAAATTTCTTTAAATTCCGCAGAACTAATCTAAATTTTGTCTTGGATATAACGTTAGAGTTGGATATCAATATATTACTAAATTTCTTTATCATTACCTGTGTGTATACATATTAACTACAGTGCCTTTTTTGGTAAACACCATGATCTAATCACTTTTAATTCCCGAAAAGGTTTTGTTGCACATTGGGCCGAGGCGGCATTTTTCAAAGGGTATATTACCTGATATATCCCTTTTGGGGCCGAGTTGGACGACGCCCAGTAAAGTTTTATTAAAACTTTAATTGAACTTTGTCAGATGTCACCACTGGTCGAATTGTAAGAACAGAGAAAAAACTATATTACACACAATAATTTGTGAGGGTTCGGACTTTCAAAGTGGAACTAGGGTAAAATTTTGTTTAGCAAATCCATTTATGACAAAGCTTTGTGAAAATTAATTTATTTACTGGCCCGAACGAATTTTACGCAAGAACAGAGATGTGCGACAAAATTAATGTTATGTATTTTGTTATTCTCTCGACCGATTATATCATATAATTTTTTTGTACTATCTGCTTATGCTTTAACAGTGTCAGTGCTATTGTACTTTTTCTTATTGGGCCAATTTAAATACTTTATTTAAAGTAAAAAAGCAGAATTGCAGTTGTGTATCCTAATTATTTCTTCTTTTTTTCACTTTTTTGTTCTTCATCCTTGTTATTTCTTTTTTTGCTAATTTTTATCAAGGTTAGAGTTTTATTACTTTTAATATTTATTTTCAAGTCAAATTTCTTGAAAACGCCAACCTTAACCGTATTTACAAAGAAAGTTAAATTATTTTTGAGGGCCTCTTAAAACCTTTCCTATAACCTAGGGGCTTAGTACTTCATAAAAATACGAGCTTTATTACTACGTTAAAAAAGGGTTTTACGCCGTCGGGAAAACTCCGCTTTCTTATGTACACAACTATGAAAAAAATAGCTTGGGTTGACTCTTTTTCTTATTAAAAAAACAATGTTTTTTATGCGGGCGTTAAATATAAATTCAGTCGTAAAAACGCCCGAAATGTAACATAGAACTGATAAAAAAAACAATAATGTATATGTTAAACGAAATGCCAATCTCGTTCTTTCTGCTTAAATAACTAGGATTAATATTTAAACAATAATACATTTAGACAAATAATGCCGGACACCAACTGCACGGACTTTATAAAAAAGGTCAAAAGTAAAAAAAAGTATATTTTTTTTTAGAATTTACCATGTATAAAAGTTTGTAAATAAAAAAGTGTGTATCGTACAAAAGTTAATTTTAATAAATAAATATACCTATAAATTTTGGAGCTATTATTTATGTTCTATTAAGAGTTATTAACAATTATGTTTATATGATATTTTATTGGATTTCTTTTGTTGCAGGTGACTATTCGTTAGACATTTATCCAGTCATGTTGGACGACGACGCCAAATATCAGTGTCAAGTATCACCTGGACCACAAGGGCAACCCGGTAAGAAAACACTATGGTTTAATAGAATAATTAATAAATAATAATTACCACAAAATAATATCGTATAAGAATGTAAGCGCCAATATTTTAAAAACGCATAAATTAAACATCGTAAACTTCAAAAAATTTTAATTGTTAAAAATTCAATTAGAATATTACATCGTATGTACCTCTCATTTGTAAATGTTCATATGATCAAAATAAGTATTTTTTCCTGATATATATATAACGTCTACCTCTAGATAAAAACGTAATGTTTTTTTTATTAACAAGAGTTTATTAATATTGCAACATAATTATTTTTTATAAATTATCTTAAATAATAAAGCACCCGCATTTTATATTTAAACATAAAACAATTTAAAATCTTTTTTTAACAGGTATCAGAAGTCATTTCGCTACGTTAACAGTCCTAGTGCCACCAGACCCACCAAAGATAGTGCAGGGTGATTATATGGTGACAACTGAAGATAGAGAGATAGAGCTGGAATGTATTAGTTATGGGGGCAAGCCCGCTGCTGAAATAACATGGATAGATGGACATGGTAAGTGGTATTTTTAAGAATAAAAATATAGAAATTTCTTTTTATTAATTTGAAATGAACAATACAAATCTTTTACTATATTTCATGTTTTTTTGAAGCTTTGGTTCTATGATTTGTACGGTAAAATTGAAACTAAGTCGAACTTACTTACATCTTTGACACAGCAAAGGGCGAAAAATGGACAAATTAGATGGTTTTAGAACTCCCAAATTTATTAAAATTCTTCATTCGCTTATTCATTATCTTTTATTACCTAATTTCCTTTTCCTGATTTATATTTTTGGCAATAACTAAGTAATGGTATCGGTAGTAACTAATATCCAATTTTATTAAGCAATCCGATGTAACGGTAATTACCTTGACAATATTATTGCATCTCCAGGGACACCTTAAAATGGAATTGATTTTGCGCTATTTGCACTTGAAACGCATCATTAAAACTGCTTAACTGCTTCCATGTTGGTAATATTTCATATTTTGTTAATTATATAAACGCACATCAGATGATTTTTTTCTGGAGAATACAATTATTTTAGAGTGACCTTTGTAAGTTATGTTTTTAACTGGATACAATCCAAAGCAATTAAAATCCAATACAATTTTTATTTGAAATATCTTTAAAACACCTTGATAGCCACAGTCTTGAGTCAAAACCGAATTATTATGCAGTTAATTTTGAGATAATCAAATATTCTATAATATTTAGATAAACTGTCTCTTTAAATTATCTCATTTTTGTTCTTTTGACTTAAAGAATAATAGTTTACTTAAAATAAGGCTTATGTTTGAACATATTAAATATGCTATATTGATATTATGAAAACTTAATGCGCTATGGAGTTTTATTTTATGAGGCATAAATCTTATAAACATGATTATAAGATAACAAATATAACATGCATGTCAGAGTATGACTACTGAGACATACATAGTTATTTTTATAACAAGTCAAGTTTTTTGAGACGATTTGTTGCTGTTTCCAGACGGGGTGAGGCTGAGCGGACATGTATTGTCAAAAATAGAATCAAGAAAATATATATTTTTTTAATTTACAAGATGTTCTATTTAATTGACGCTGAATGATAAAGTTTTGTATATTATTCAAATCGAAAACAATCATTATTTTTCACGGCTAATATCATATTGATCGTTAATTCGATATTATTACATAAATAACTATTATAAATGCTGTTTTCAACTATAAAAGGTAATAATTTACATGAATATATATGTATAATACTCACGTATTCTAACTTACACTTAAATAATACATAAATAAACAAATGTAATGTAATGTATTAACTGAGGTTACCATTTACTATTTAAATTTTAAAGGATTAGTGTTTGCATGATTTAGTAAATTTTATAACGATAATGTTTTAACTGAAACATTTTAGCTTACAAGACAATAAAAGAATGTATAATTAATCTACAAGATAACTTTAATATACTTTTGTAGCACGAATAATGGTTGAATTATAGATAGGTTATTGCAATTGGGTAAAATATGTTATTTTTTATAAGGGAATATTAAAAAAATATGATACAATATATTGTTTGGTTTGATCGTTTTAAAAAAGCCATTTTGGTCTTATGCATATTTAAAGGTAAGATTATTGCGATAAAATGTTTGCAAATAACATAAATACATCAGTTATACTTTTTTCCTAGGGGCCGTCTTAATTTACTACCGGAAGCAGTGCAGCCTCTTGGGGTTTCCGTGCTTAACCCTCCATTTTCTTTTATACCAATCCTCCCTCTAGTCTTGTTCTTTCTACAAATCGGTATAACCCGATACTGGTTGGTTAATATATTCCTGGGGCTCATTTTCGGTTTCCCAAATAAAGCCTATCTTTTGTGATTCAACGCTCACATTCGCACAGGATTTGTTAGGTTGTTTCTTTTCCCTCATCACACATTCTGCAACTTTAGTCTCCATTATTTAAGCCTATCTTGGGTAGGTGTCCTCTTAGGTTATCGTGCCCTGTTAGCAGCCCTACTGTTCAGCGAAGTCTTTTCCTACTTTTTCTTAGTAGTTTTTTCTTCGTTCTTTTGGATGGACCCTTTATGAAACCTTTTCCGTGTCTTATTCTAATGATGCTGGACCAGTGTTCCTTATGTTTGTTTCGGGTGTATTCCCTAGTTTGCCCTCGTGCTGCAGGTTATGGTCCAAAGTATGGTGTGGATGATCTCTGTCTTGCTAGCTCATCCATTTTTTCGTTGTCTGCTACTCTCAAATATTCCGGTGCCCGCAGGACAGTTACCCTGTTGCGTTCTCCCAGAACCTCTAGTTCTTTTTGGCATTCCTGTGTTAGCCTGGACGTTACTTTGTGGTTTGCTAGTGCCCCTAGTGATGCCTGGCTGTCTGTTATTATACAGGTCCACTTATTTTTATATGCCCCCTGTTGTTTTCTATTGCACAGTGCAATAGAATATTTTCAAACATATATTTTCCTGTTATACTTTAGTTTAATATATATCTTGTAGTCTTTCAGTAAAATAGGTTTTCTTACGAAGAATCTAGTCTTTTTATAAAGCGTCGGCGTATCATGTAAAATAATCAAGCTACACGATACGCCTATAATTATCATGAAGAACCGGCGCTGTTTTGTCATATTGTGACGTAACATAACCTGACTAATTTTTAGGTTATACATTCGTAATTTATTATTTTTAATTATAAGTAAATACAAAATTACCTAGAAGTAACCAGACAGCTAGCTTGGCAGTTCTTTACGAAATTGCCAATCCTTACATTTAGTCAGGTTATATTTCTTCACAATATGACCAAACAGACTCAGATCGTGTAGCTTGATTATTTTACATGATACGCCGACGCTTCATAAAAAGACTAGGATATTTCTGAAAGAACGGATTTCGCTTAAAGACTACGACATATGTGTAACGTTAGCTTCTCTAACGAATACTAACCAAGCCATAAAACTATTCCTTTTAAAACAAATTGAAAATTAACGTGTTCACTGATTAAGTTGTGCAGACAATTTGAAATAGGCTTTTTTTAAAGGTTTGATGTATAAAGGCTTTAAAATAAAACCGATGTTAAATGACATACGTAGATTTAAAAATGGTTAATTTAGTTGGGAGAGTTACAGTAAAGCTATATTTATGTCCCATATGTTCTGTTGCCGTACAGCAAATTTTGACTTTGACTTATTTTGATAAATTGCTCTTTAACCATTTTATTACTAAAAAGTAACCCACAAAAAATATTGCAGTAAAGATAACCATTATAATAAAAGTACAAGCTATAATACTCTAACAAACCAAAAAGTGCGTTAAAATAAAGATTCTCGTTTATCTGCATAACTATACAGGGTGAGTCAACGATAGAGTAAAGTTCATTATTTCATTGGTTTCAAAAGTTATGAGAAAATAGTAAATACAAAAGATGTAAAGATTCTTAGGATGCACAATTTAAAATTATTTTAAAGTATACAGGGTGGCTCAAAAAAGCGTGACGAATAAAACATACATTTTTTTAAATGAAACACCCTATTTTTAAATTTTGTTTTGAATTCCTTTTAAAATTCTTCAACTTTTTTATTAATAATAATGCATACCTAAACCTAATAGTTTTCCAATATTTCAATTTTTCTAAAAAGAAAATAATTTTCACACTTGCAAAAAAATTACGATAGCGCCATTATTTTTGAAGGTAGATCACTCATATTTGATAATAGCGTTATTCGAAGATGATGTAAAAGATATATGCAACGGAATTTTAATTAGATGCTACAGGGTGTTCAAAATAAACGAATATATTTGGATCATTTTAAATTGAAAAATCTCGAATTTTTTAAATGGCGCACCATATATATTATTATTTTTTCTGAAAGATCTTACAAAAACCCACAACTTTTATTAAGTATGTCATATACCTATTTTTAATACTTTTCGATTTATTTTAACTTTTCCAATATTTACCCTTCTTTCTGTCTAAGACTATTGCTATAACATTAGTTGGCCATTTTTAAATTTTAAATTCACAGAAAAAGTAAATAATAATAAATACCTATTACTACAAATTAACTTATTTTTAATTATTATTATGGCGCAATAAATGTTCAAAAATATGCCCTTCTACTTGGATACACATGTTTAGTCTTTTTCGTATATTTTCTTGGACGTTCCTTAGCATAAACGGTGTTATTCTCCTGCAGCGTCCCGAATCCTATTTTCCATATCTTCTGGTGTTGTAGGGATTCACATAAACACGATCTTTAACATATCCCCACAAAAAGAAATCTAGTGGTGTTAAGTCACATGATCGAGGGGGCCATCTAATGAATCCACCTCTACCGATCCATTTCTGTGGGTAATGATTATTTAAAAATTCTCGAACTTCTCGATGGTAATGCGGAGGAGCTCCATCTTGCTGAAACCACATTTGTTGGATCTCAATGTTATCAAATTCTTGAAGAAGTTGAGGTAAATCATTCTGCAAAAAGTTTAAATATCTAGGCCCGTTAACTGTTTCGCGAAAAAAATATGGTCCAATAACATTAAAGTGTTTTGTTCCAACCACACATTAAGTGACCAATGGTTTTGGTTTTGCACTTCCCGTACCCAGACTGGATTAACTGTTGAATAATAGTGCATGTTATGACGATTAACTGCACCATTACTGCGAAAAGTAGCTTCATCGGAAAACATTATTTTAGACAAAAAATTTGATCGGCCTCTATTGCTTCATTTATAACGGTGCAGAAGTTTACCCTTTGTTCAAAATCGCGGTCTAAAGTTCTTGGTGTAGTTCCATGTGGAAGGGATGATATTTGTGTTTTCTAGTGGTGCGGTTAACGGTAGATTGCCATGATCACAGTCTATAGTACTTACGCCTTGTAAATCTTACAAGAAATTTCTTGAAGTATAAAATCATATCAATTATTCCTTTGGAAAACCAAACTTATTTTTTAATTTACTACCACTAAATTAAAATTTTTCCGTTCCCATTAAAACTGAAAGATTGTCATAGCCAACGTCTTTATACCCCTTTTAAAGTCACCCAAAAAGTATTTCTTTGCGCCTCACCCAGTATATAAATCATATAAATTAATTCAGCTTTAGGAAAACCATACTTTTTTTTTTTTTTTTAAATTTCTGACACCACAATTTTTTTGAATTTATTTACTCAGAGTCGGGTTTAAAAATTTGACAATGTCATTTTGTCATAGCCAACTAATGTTATAGCAATAGTCTTAGACAGAAAGAAGGGTAAATATTGGAAAAGTTAAAATAAATCGCAAAGTATTAAAAATAGGTATATGACATACTTAATAAAAGTTGTGGGTTTTGTAAGATCTTTCAGAAAAATAATAATATATATGGTGCGCCATTTAAAATCGAGATTTTTCAATTTAAAATGATCCAAATATATTCGTTTATTTTGAACATCCCTGTAGCATCTAATTAAAATTCCGTTGCATATATCTTTTACGTCATCTTCGAATAACGCTAATATCAAATATGAGAGATCTACCTTCAAAAATAATGGCGCTATCGTAATTTTTTTGCAAGTGTGAAAATTATTTTCTTTTAGAAAAATTGAAATATTGGAAAAACTATTAGGTTTAGGTATGCATTATTATTAATAAAAAAGTTGAAAAATTTTAAAAGGAATTCAAAACAAAATTTTAAAAATAGGGTGTTTCATTTAAAAAAATGTATGTTTTATTCGTCACGCTTTTTTGAGCCACTCTGTATACTTTAAAATAATTTTAAATTGTGCATCCTAAGAATCTTTACATCTTTTGTATTTACTATTTTCTCATAACTTTTGAAACCAATGAAATAATGAACTTTACTCTATCGTTGACTCACCCTGTACATATCAATTGCTTATAATTATAGAGAAATATATGCAAAATGCTTTATTATTCGGCTAAATATCAACGCCTTGAATGCCTATAAGCTAAATTAGTTTCAATTATTGACGAATTTGACACTTTGTGCGACCAATATCAAGTTAGGTTGATTTAGAGGCTCTATTCATTAGCACTTGATTTAAATAAATAAGCTTCGCTCGATTGCTACTTGAATAGGTGATATTTAATGGTTTGGGTATTGATTACTCATTAATTTTTAAATAATGAAATATATATCACTTAAAAATTAGTAAAATATTATATAGTTTTGATCTAAAATGTCCTACTCGCTGCTAATTTTAAAGCCTAAAGTTTTATTTTCTATAATTTATATTTAAATCTAACAGCACAAAAATAAAGTTTATTTAAAAGTATAATCATATATTTGATCAATACCTAAGATGATTTTTATTTTATTATTAAAAGATAATACAAAATTCTGAATTAAATAAATCGTCAGGTTACCATTAGCAAATGCTTTAACAAAATCTCTTAAATCGAAAAAAATTATAATATAGAACAGTGAAAATAGTGCTTTATAAAGCTGCCAAAATAATGATATATCGTCATTTTTTTGTCATATTAATTCCCTTGGTTATGTTCACTAAAGCGTAGGCCATCAGCAGCGCTCATCGTACAACAGGACGTGGAAATGGAATCCTGAAAAATATGGTCACACAACGGCAACAAATATTTTCGATCAACAGCTCTCGGATATGAGATCAGGCCTATAATGTCGATAAACCATAGAAAATCATCTGCGATTCTGACATATATCCAAGGGAACTTCTGCATCACTTTCCACTTTGGTACACCGATGGTTCAAAAATAGATGTGAGATTGCCCTACAGCTTTCTCTTAGATAAGCAAGTCACGGTATACCAGACAGAAATGCTATTTAGGCATGTGCAAGAAAATGTGAAAAGAAGATATCTTAACTAAAACATACGGATTCTCCGAGACAATTAGGCTGCCTTAAAAGTACTGAACTCCCACCGTTTTACTTTAAAAATTACGAAGGAGTGCCTGAACGACCAAAAAGAACGTGTCACCAGGAACAACAGGATAAAACTCCTCTGGGTTTCTGGACACCCGAGAATAGAAACCAATAAGAGAGCTGATAAATCACAACTGCCCAGAGCCATTCCTCAGACTAAAACAGGTGATGAAAACAACAAATGATCTCTAAAACATCTGGATCGTTGGCATGCATTACCTGGTCAAAGATATGCAAAGTCAAAGCTAGGCGACCCTTCCACGTGCACTTACTTAAAACAAGTAGTAGGACTTTTGACAGGCCACTATCATCTAAAGAAACACTTGCAGAATATGGGCATGCATAACGGTCCAAGAACATGCAGGCTTTGCGAGGAGGAGAAGGAAACAGCCTCACACATAAATTACGACTACAATGCACTATCGCAAGGAAGACATATACTGTTCGGAAAATAACACAGCGAAATTCTCTTTCCCATAAAAATCTTGGTAGAAATCTATTAGATCTAGTAAAGGGACGTGGACTTCTATAACAACTAAGGGGAGCACAATAAGCCACCAACCAACCAAACTAATCTGACGACTAACTGTCAAACACTTGGTTGGATTTGATAATCACGTTAATCTTATTGCTTTTTAACTACTCCAAAATGATAATTAAGCACAAATTATATTAAAAAGAGAATAAACAGATATTAGTCAAAAAAAAAATGTTTGCAGTAAAAAATGTATGAAAATAAAACTAAAATAGTATTTGCTTGCTAAGAAACCAGCCTTTCTTATTATTAAATCTAGTAAGTTATATTTACTTTAAATTCCTATTAGACACACAGAACTTAATTCCGGTGTTAACCAGTGGCCAAATTGACAACTAATATTAGATTATGTTGGTATAGAGATTTGACCGAACAGAATTTTCATATAACCAGATAAGCTGTGGTTTCTATTAGCAACGTTGATATTGATTGGTTATTAGACTTCATGACTTAATTTATTTAATTTTTTAAAAGAAACAATGTTTTAAAAAAATTCTAATCAAAAATTTAATAGAATTTTCCAATGCGAGTGAGTTATTACAGGTATTATTAACACAGAAAGCCAATATAAATTCGCCTTTAGCAGCTCCCAACAAATTATCACATTTCTGAAAAATTAAAAATATGACTTCATTCTGTTGTCCCTGGATGACTTTGTGCTATTAGTATTTTTTCCTACGGCCGTTCGCAAAGTTACACTAATTACGCAAAATAGCACTTTACCACACCGAGTGCGAAAAAAAATTACTTTAAAATCTCATGAGTAAAGGAGATTTATATATATTTTAGTAATGGTGGACTATTTTATGCAACATACGAAGCCGTTGCGAGTTCTTGTTTATTGCCATTTGTTTCAGTTTCTTCGTAATTTTTAACATTTTAGTTAACACAAAAAATATTAATTACACCGTAGAATAATAATAGGTAAATATAATAAATACGTCAAGCAACAATAGATTAATAAAATAAATAATAAATTTAAAAACGAAATATGTAACATACTTATTAAACGGTCCAGAAGAGTTACTTATTTAAAAAAATCACGTTTTTTACCAGTTTAATTGCCTAATGCCTTAAAGGTAAAAACCCAGTTTACGCAATTTTGAAGATATGACAGAAAATGTTAACCCAAGTGTCCGAAATTTTTCACCGCAACTGTACCTTCAATTTTTTTAAAAATTAAAAATATGAGACGATAATAACTTGTTTCTTGTAATGAATAAAAACCATGTTTAAATAACTTATCACATATTATTAATGCTAGTTTAACATAAATAAGCTGTTTAAACAAATAAACACGCGATTTATGTAAAATTATTTATTCTACAATCGGATAAGAAGTTCTATTTATATTATTTTGTTAATCTCAACGAAATTTAATTTAATGTAACAATCGCAGAAATTTGCAAGACAAATAAAAAGCATTTGTAAAATTAATGAAGAATAACTGCTCATGTTCATAAAATAAACTTTGCAGAAATTTTCAACAAGTAGTGTATACTCGTTAAATGCAATATTTACTTTAACGTAAAATATTTAAAAAGAAACGTTTTTATTATGAATTTAAGATTTATTCGTTGAAAGAGCTCTTTAAATAAGGAACATCAAGCTACGTATTTTTCAGCGCAATTTAGAGCCACATAGAGCAAGTTTTGTGTCGTTCTATGCCCCGAGTTATCTCAAAAGAAGGCAGGAAAAATAACAATTTGTCTCCCCCAAAAACATCTTGAAGTTTATACCAAGAGCGGAAATTAGGTGACCTTAAGATTGCGTAAACCAATATGGTGGCTGTAGGCATACATCAGTTTGATGTAATGAGAAGACTTGTTGACGTCATTGTGATTTTATTTAGTACCATTTAAAAGCGTTTTGTGTAAAGGGTAAATGAGCGAGAAAAATTTAAAATGAGGGTTGTAGACAAACGATAAAGTCGAATTAACAAAATAAAATGTTTTACTAAACCAATAATGATTATTTACTACTAGCAAATTTATTTAGGTACAGGATAAACTCTGCCACATTATAAGCAAATACTTTCTGGTAAATACCGCATAAATGAATTAATTTAATTTTATAATCAATGCAACGACAGATAAGCACGTTTGTGCTTATCCGGTTACTTGACAATGTGCAACGTATCTTTTCCCACTTTTTATCTGCCTTCCTTTTTCTCCTTCCCTTATTCTTTCTTTCTATCCTTCTCGCTTTTTCTTTTTTACTTTTTCTTTCTTTTTTCTTTTTTCTTTATATTACTATTTTTCTCCGTTTCTCTCCATCTCTTTTTCTCTTTTTTCTCTTTGCCTCTTTAACTCTTTCTGTCTTTCTTTCTTTTTCTCTTTTCCTTCTTTCTTTTTATTTTTTCTTCTTTTTTTCCTCTTTTTTTCTTTTTCTCTATTTCTCCCTTTTTTTCTTTTTCTTCTTCTCTCTTTCTGCCTTACTTTCTTTTTTTCTTACTTTCTTTCTTTTTCTTTTTATTACTTTCTTTCTCACTCTCTATCTATCTTTTCCTGCCTCTCTTTTTGTCCGTCAATACCCTAACAATTACTAAACCCCATAGGAGTTAAGCATAATAAATATCCAACCAGTCACAGCTTATCTTAATAAATAAAGTTAACAGTTAGTAGTTTTTTTTAATTTCTTTTAGTTCTTTATATTAATAAGAACTGCGTTATATGCTAAAATGTTTTAATTGATTTAATTAAATTAAATGTTTTTTTTTACCGAGAAGTGTCTTTTTTACGGGAAAGTACCTTTTTCAAAATGCACATATAATGAACGAATCTAAAACACAAACAGAACGTAAGAAATTTAAACTTTAAATATTTAATGTAATAGCGAGTATAGCAATGTATACGGAAAAGCAAAGTAAGCACTTGTTGAAAATCCTCTATCAGTTTATTTTAGAGGAAACATTTAAATTCTTTATTTGTAAATGTTACCTGTTAAATCTCGTTATTTTTGCGCTTCTTAAGTTAAAATAATTCTCACTGAGACTTATATTATAACTGATAGTAATAGAATGTTAGTAAAATAGTAATATTCCCCTTGCACATTTTTTATTGGCTAAGAATAACCCCATTATAGCTTCTGCCATAGGCTAAGAAAAAGATAAAACTTCATAACAAATACAAAAGTAAAAAAATGTATTTATACGTTTGTATTGTATATGTTAAATTTTTACTAAATTTTAATATATTTGATGCATTCCACTATCTTAACTAAACTATAGCTCTATTAGAACTCCATTAGAATTTCGAGTTCCAAGTCGGAATTTCGAGTTGTAATTCGAAATTCCGACTTACAACTTGAAATTTCACAATTCCGAGTTGTAAGTCGGAATTCAGAGTTGTAAGTCGCCGAGTCCGAATTTCGACTAAAAATAAAAACAAAAATGCGTATTACCACACAGCGAATTAAAATACATTGTTAACTTATCTTTATACAATGTTAAAATGCCAATTTAGCAACTATTGATTAAACAGATATCATCACTACAAGTGGCAACCACATTCTATTTATTTATTTGGAAGTTCTAATCACTCGACACTTTCAATCCCATTTAAAATGTGGTTATTACTTTGACCAATGATTAACACCGATATTGGATTTCGCTTTGCTAATAAAACACCGAACGTATCGTTAAATTTTTTACACCCTAATCCTGAAATCTTCTACGGAGTTTTTAAGTCATGCTTCACAGCTCAAACGGCGAAACATTTTTAGTATAATTTCTAGAGAATGTCATTATTTTAAAATATCTTTTTAAAGTGATATTTTTAAAAATATACAGGGTTCCTCATAATAGACTACCCATTTTAATTGCTTGGTAAAATTGTTAAAACCTAATAAAACTAACATTTTATTACACTTAATTACAATTCACTCTTTGGGATTTACTATAACATACGACTAATCCAAACTTTTAAAAATTACGTCTTTTAAGTAAGTGCCATTAACTTTAATGCACTTTTCAAGATTTGACAAGAAATGATTCATGGCACGATGAAGGAAAACCTGATCTATTCACCGGACCTCTTCAGGAATTCGGACTTTAAGATCTTGGATGTTTTCTGGACGAGTTGCAAAAACCTTTGGCTTTAAATAGCCCCACAGAAAAAAGTCTGGTGCAGTTTAGTTCGGGGACCTTAAAAGCCAATTTAAATCCCCAAATAGTGAAATAAGTCGGCCATTAAACACTTCTGGCAGAACTCTTTTGAGTTTTTAGAGGTATGTACTGTCGCTTCCTCTTCTTCTATTAAGTTACTCCTTATGCTTTAACGCAAAAAACTCGTTGTTAAACTGAATAATCCATGAGAATTAAAAGTAAACATTATTATGTGTTCAAACCTAATGATGCTTTATTAGAAAAATGACCTTTTACGAAAATCAATTTTTCCTAGTTTTGTGACAGGTGCCTACTTGATTAAACATAGGCTGATTCAAATCTCAAAGGCTATAAAAGATAATAATATTAAAAAAAACGTACCGACTTATCTCATATAGAATTTATTTCAATATCAAAATAGGTACTTTATTATGGGGAACCCTGTATATAGTTTTTAGCAATACATAATTTAGAGCTAAAATATTTTTTGTGCTAATACAATTTTTACGACATAAAAAATAGATTTTAATATATTTTTAAAATGACCAATTTTAATAACAATTAAATTAGGCTTATGGATTTATAATATTTATGGTCTAAGACTCCAATCTTATATTGCTCGCAATTTTGGCAACCAATTTTTGACTTCAAAATAAGGTTTTCATAACATACGGTTTGATTAATATAGTTCCATAATATCTCTATATATGATTTATTTTTTGTAATATTTAGCTTAGTCCAGATTTAGATGAAGCGAATGCATTTGAAAAAGCTTTGAAGCGCTTTTAAATCAAAGCGTCTAAAAATCTATCAGGATGTAACATCTTCATTTTAATTCATCCCGTTGAAAGGATTGCATTAGGTACATTCAACACTTGCATTCTGATTTCACGGAATATATCGGCTCAAATATACATTTTTTGTATGCTGATATATGCATACTCGATTCACAAAATGGATTAAATTAAGTTATGACGTTATCAATGATTTTGTTTATTTGAACTCAAGTTTTTTTTTTTAAATATATACTTGAATAATGTTTCCTCAATACATGTTAAAAATTTGGGGTAAGGGGTTTTAAATTTTTGCTAATCGACCCTGCATTTCCAAATTTAAAATTTCAAAAAAAATCAACACTTTTTGTGACTCAAATATCACATAAGATGTTGAATTAAAACTTCTTCTCGGACTTCCAATGTCTTTATTAAATTTCTTCACAACGTTTTGAACAGTAAGTATCTTTAATTGTATTTAAGTGAATAATCTCTTCTATTTTCTCAAATCTTTAGGTTGCATCATTTAATAAACATGCCTTTTTCCATCTATGATAGCTTATAGAGTGCTCTGCTAGCATTTTGTAGAATTGTTTTTGCTCTTGTGCCTGGTATTGGTGACTTTATTCGAAATCCAACTGGAATTATGTTGTTGTCTCCAGCTCTACATAAAAATGAAATGTGACTTACTTCTCTTGTTAATTTAAGTTAAGTTTTCTCGTATCCTCTGACTTTCATTAATACCGTGTCTCTAACGCTTTTCTGAAGGTTCTAGACAATGTTGTAGGTTGAATAAAAACTGTTTCCTGGACTTCCATTGTCTTTATTTATTTTTTTTACGTTTCGAACAGTAAGTATCTTTGATCGTTTTCAAGTGAATACTGTATATAGTAAGTAAGTAAGTAAAATGAAAATAAAGACAATGAAGTCCGAAAAGAAGTTTTTATTCAACCTACAACATTGTCTAGAGCCTTCAGAGAAACGACATAAGATGTTATTGCGAACTAAAAAGGATTTATGATTTGTATACACAATCGGGGGTAAATTTAACTTACCGCAGTAATTTGAATTTACCGGCCTAAGGCGGTACGTAATTTGGCCACCAGCTTAAACAACCATGCTCAGTCTAGGATGGTTTTGATACTTTGTCTAGCATGAGTCCAGCCAACTTTGAAAATGTTATACAGGGGAAGACTGTTCATTTTTAAAAATAATGTGAAATAGATGTCACTTTAAAATAAGTTATTTTTGAACTGAGAACATCCGATCGTGCATAAAACGTAATAAGTTCTTTGGGCGTTAAGTGCAGTACTAGTGATGTAACGAATATTCGCATTCGCATTATTTCTGCGAATATGAATATCAGAAAAAACAATTTGAAGATAATAGTAGGTTGATAAAATAAAAATCCATTTTTTCTTTTTTATTACAAGAAAAAGTAACTTAACCTCGTAATCACATTATGAGGCTTCACTTTATTACTTGGTATTATTTACTTATTTACTTTACTTTGGGCAATGAAGCTTAACAATTTAATTTTCATTAGAGCTTATAGGACAAAAAATCTATAATGCAATGTAAACAAACAAAAACAAATTTTTCTATGAAATTTGAATAAAAACTGAATATTCGCATTCGCATTTGCGAATATTGGTAGCAGATATTCGCATTCGCAAATGTTTAAAAAATAACAATCGTTACATCACTATGCAGTACCTCCTTCAAACACTTTAAATGTACTTTACCGCCCTTAATATTGAAATATCTATTTTATACCGGTACCTTATAAGAGAAATTTGACACCTGTCAAATAAACTTCATAAGCCACACTACAATACGATAAACAATTGTCCTGATATAGTGTTTTCGCTTAAAAACAATTTATATCTCCAATTTAAATGACAAAGCTTTCGGCCGAGTGATGATCGCGTTGTTAAATTTAGCAATGGACTTAGCAATTGTTAAAAGTTAACAACGGTTTAGAATGTTTAACAAAACGTCATTGTCAGTGTTATTTAATAATTTTAGTAGACAATCTGTCAAAATCTGACATTTTGTTAAACATTCTAAACCGTTGTTAACTTTTAACAGTTGCTAAGTCCATTGCTAAATATAACAACGCGATCATCACTCGGCCGTTTGTGAACCAAATAAATATGCTTTTTGCATAAATTTATGAAATGAATAAAGATTGTCTATCTTGCCGATATACAAAGAAAAAATTACAGACTCATGTATTATTTTAGAATTTTCTTAGCTATTTTTAAAAGCAACCAGGTGCACAATTTTTATTTAAACCCTACTTAAATAACAATCCATCAAGGAACCTTTCAGTATTAATATGTTCAAACTCATAAATATGCCGTCAAAAGAATTATTGGTATCAAAGTGCATTCAGTTAACTAAAAGATTTATAAATTTTAAAGTCAGAATATTTTAGATGCATTAAATCAGCCCTAATGTATTTTTCATGAGCCCTTAACTTCGCTTTAAATTTACAAACCGTTTTCTAAATAAAGCAATACGTGTCCCTCGATTACTTGTATGGATTTTGTGCAGATAAAAGCAAATTAATGAAAGGTGAGACATATCATGTTGAAGTGTGGGTGATTAATTACACTAGTAAAGAGAGATTTATTTTTTGTTTGGCTCCATCACCACATGCATTTTTTCAGGTTTTTTTTGCTCTGTTACATTATTACACAAAAATTTTGTATTTATCTTGAGAATTATTATCTACTTTTTAAATTTTTTGTGTCCTAAAAAGGTGTTTCAAAGCTGCTGTGGCTGTGGATATCATGCCAGTTAAGGTTGTTTTTAAAAGTAAAGCCTACAAAGTTAAATGACTCTTTGTTCAGCAGAACTTGGCCGCTCATTAGTAAGGGATGAGTATTAGCAGACATTTGTCTTGACAGCGAACATGATTGTGTTTTAAAGGCATTAAACTGTACAAGATGTCTGGCACCCAATCCAATTTTAATTTAATTATGTAAAAAGGGTATCTGCATTACCATCCACTTATTTTCAACTAATGTTAATAATGTGTCAAAGCTCCTCTGTTCGCTACACATTTGTTAAGTCGTCGCAGCATTCATTGGATTAGATGATTGATTTTTTCTTCTTGGTGTATTGTATCCCTGGCCATCTGAATTTGGTTTCGTAGAGCCTTCAATGTTTGTGAAGGGTGCAGTGAATTTTAAAACCTTTTTCCCATCATATCCCATACATGTTCGATAGGGAAGATGTCTGGAGAGCGAGGAGGCCACTGAACCAAATTTAAACTGGACGCTTCTAAAAAGTCTAAATTAACACATGTGACATGAAAAGGGAAGCAGATGTGGTTGCAAAATTTCGTTGATATAGCGCTGGGCAGCCATGCTACCTAATGAACACCAACCGTGATCTGCTGCCGTAAGCAGTGGCACCCCATACCATAACACCCACAGTGCGATGAAAATACCGTTAGATGGAAAATTAAACGTTCTGTCTTTCACCACTTCCCCTTTTTACTCTTGCACGGCCATCAAGTGTGCAAAATCTGGACTCATTGCTGAATACGATTGAGTTCCATTCCATATTTCATTCAAGTCTCTCCCTACTCCATACCAATCGTTGCCCACGATGCTGTGGGATCATAGGTAGTACAAGATTGGGACAATATAAAAATACTCCAAAAGACCTTATTCGGCGATAAACTGGCCTCAATATTATTGCCTTCCAACAGCATTAAACCACTGGTTCGCAACTGCTCTTGTTGTGGAAAATTGATTTCTGAGTGCTACTTGCCTCAAATAACGATCTTGTCGCTCTGTAGTCTGTCTCTGGCGTCCAGTACCTTTAACTTGTCGATTTCGGCCTTCTTGGAACCACGCTCGACAACATCTTTTCACTGTAGCTTTATTTCGATTTAACCGATTAGCGAACTTGAAAAGTTAAATGAAATTAGCGCGTCTGCGAACTCTAGGCATGTTAATGCAATGAAACAAATGGAAACAAACAAATCTAACACAGAAAAATTACTGAATAATAAGTAGACATATTCATACTGTTCGGATCCTGATATAACAAAAAATGCTTTTACAGAAAAAGTACGGCTCGAAATGCCTTCAAAATTTTATCAGCGTATACTTCCATCCTAGCAAATATTGTTTTTATTAAAATTCAATAAATAATTCTGGGTGTTGCATTTTCTATGTCACTTAGTATATTTTAGTTTTACCCATTTTAACAACGTTCTGTATATTTGCTCAACTTTTGCTTCTTTATAGCGAACCTTATTCAATAAATATTACCAACACCAGCGGCTTACATCGTTACGAGTAGTAATCAACCACAGTTTGTTTATTCATTTGAAAGTGTTAATGGTCCAAGCCTTTAAATTGCCCTAATTTAATGTTGGTCGAACTATTTGTCAATTCAACCAACGATTAATACCCAATTGGCTTTAGTTTCAAAAGCAACAGTTTAAACGTTAAATTGACAAAAAGCTAATAAGAAGTCGAGCCAATTTTACGTTGAAGTTCTAGGATAGGAACAACTTTAGAAGTAAAAATATATAAACTTATTTTTTATATCAATATTTGTATATTAAATCTAATTTGCGAGATAAAAAAGGTGATTTGTAAATATATTCTATATTTTTGCAGCGAATTCATGTATTAAAAAGTATTTTTTGGATACCCACCAGATGGGGCCGCTTCGGTCCTTCTTCTTCTTCTTCTTTTTCTTCTTATTCCCTGGTAGCCGTCTTGATTCACTACCGGAGGCTGCGCAGCCTCTGGAGCTTTTTGTGCCTTATCTCCCAATATCTTCTATACCAGTCCTCCCATTAGTCTTGTTCCTTCTACAAGTCTGTATAACCCCGAGACTGGTTGGTTGATATATTCCTGTGGGCTTATTTTCGGTTGCCCAAATAATGCCTGCTTTTTGTAATTCAATGCTTCACATTTGCACAGGATTTGGTAGGCTGTTTCTTCCCCTCGTCGCCCATTCTGCAACTTGGGTCCCCATTGTATGAGCCTATCTTGTGTAGGTGTCCTCTTAGGTTATCGCGTTCTTTTGGATGGGCTCCTTATAAAGGTTTTTCCATGTCTAATTCTACCGAGGTTTTTCCAGTATTTCTCGTGTTTATTTCGGATCCATTCCCTGGTTTGCCTTCGTGTTGTGGTTTTGGTCACTCCAAGGACAGGTTCTTGTTCATAGTATGATGTGGATGATCCCTGTCTCGCCCGACGTTACCTTGGGGTATACTAGTACCCGCAGTGACGCCTGGTTGTCATTGGGCCTGGCTGTTATTATGCAGAACCGCTTGTTTTTATAAGCCATCCTGTTTTTTTTTTGTTTGCACAGTGCGGTAAAGCATATATTTTCGTTTGAAATACAGAGCAGTGTGTGCCTAGTGGAATGGAGAATTGTGAATTCCTCATTTCACTGTACACGCCCACTCCAGTTCCATGCGCGGTTTTGGAACCATCCGTATACCAGATGATGTCGCCAACCGTGCCGGAGAGATCGGGTTGCTGCCGCTCACTTCGATCTGGAATTTTTACCTCGAAGTTTTTGTTGAATAAGTATTGAGGAATCGCTTCGGTCCCAGTTTCATTCTATAGGTTATGTGCATATACATAATCAATTGACCTTTACAGACTTGCTGATTGCGTGAAATAAAGCCGTTCAGTGGCAAGTTTACCACCGTTTTCAAGATAAAATAAATCTTAAAATGTTCTTAAAGTTAAATTATACATAAAAATAGAAATATTTTAGTAAGTTTTATTATTTAAGTTCGTTTCCGGCTATCTGCAAGTTATTAAGAGTCAATTAATTTTGTGCACGCACAGAATCTATACCCTGGGACCAATTCCCAAAATATCAAAAGAAACTATTTGAAAAGATGTTTTAAAAAAGAGTATAAAGCAGACTGGATATTTCTATTACTTTTTTTATTTTCTTTAATCTATATCTTACGAATTACCTTAATATTATAAAAAATTTCAATTTTTACCGATCCTATAAATATTTTATATTTTTCATTTTATATAGTTCACAGTATTTTTATTTTGGCTATTTTAAACCAAACTAAAGTGAACGTTTTAAGAAAAATGTATACAAATCTATAAATATATAATAGAAATGCTTTTAAAATAAAAGGTTTAAGCCATTAAAGTTTGTTAAAGTATTTAAAAGAATTATTAATTTAGAACCTGAAAGCTTCTCGATGCTTTACATCGGCTTTCGAATGTATATTTTATTAGTTTTACTGTCTTTTTTTAAACACAGTTATTTGTGAAAAAGTAAAAAGAAATAAATTATTATTTAAAGTGACACGTTTAAAAAGTAAGGAAATAAAATGGGTTTCATTCATGTTGACTTTCTTTATTACAAAAAAAACGGAAACAAATAAGGTTTTTTGGTTTTATATCTTACACAGAAATTTTTTGGCCCAACACAATTTTAAAACTGGCTAGAAATTTTTTTTAAATTTTATAATTTTGTTTCAGGGACTGTTCTTACAGAGGGAAGCGAATACATCGTGGAAGAGCTTCCAGATCACCGGAGATACACTGCAAAATCGATTTTAAAACTAACACCGAGAAAACTACATCATAACACAACTTTTACCTGCCAAGCACAAAATACGGCTGAAAGAACGCATCGAAGTGCAAAGTTAAAGCTAGAGGTAAGCTTAATGTTTAATACTTAAAGTATTCTTTTTGCAGTTCTTTTTTATGTTATTAAATATTTTAACTAAATTATCATTTTCTTAAAATACTTATTAGATTAAACAAAATGAATAACATTTAAATCTTTAACAGAACCACTTGTTTAACCAACTATTTTGTTTTAATGTTAACATAACTTTTAATTGTATGAATGTCAAATTCTTTACACCATTTTCATAATTTATGAGTATATTATGGCTACATTTTTAAAATTATTTTTTAAAAACGTTTATTTTTGTCCAAGACAATATAAGTCAGGATAATTTAAGGATAGAGTACCACAAATGTAAGACTTAAAGTTAGAAATTTAAATTTTTTGAGTCGTCAAATTTTTTCTTAGGTAAAAATATGACGTTTTTCATGTGGCGGTGACAATAAAATCGGAGATAATAATTAATTAAACAGTAAAAATAATAAAAATATTAGGGCGTTAGTGGCGGATTTGGAATATTTAAGTTATGTTTCTTTTTCAGGGTATAGTCTGTCACATTTTGTTTGAGTTTTTTGCATATAACACAATAACTGCATTTTTTGGAGTTCTGTTACTTTTCTTTCGGAGCGAGGATATAATTTTAATAAAATATGTTTTGTTCCAAAAGACAACTTTATTTATGTTAGCTGATAATTTAAACAATATTTTTAAAAATGTGGTGCTCTTTGAATTTAAAAATCTTTGTATTTTTTAAAAGAACTTAATATATTAGTTAAGAAAATATATTTTAAACATATTTATAAAATACCTAACTTTATTCTGTAGTTTGATATAAAGAATATTCTCAGTGTACTGCCGCCGTCTATAGTATCAACATATCAAAACTCAATAAAATATTTTAAACTGACATTAATAGTATGCAACAATGACTGTTCCTGTTTGATATTCCTTATAATTTAAATATCTAACCTTACATTTTCATTTAATAATGTTGGTTACTCCACCATTTTACTTTAAGTTCGACTACTATAACTAAAATAATTTTTTTATTGTTTCTGCAAATCCTATTATATTTTAACCATTTTACCTTAAGCATATCTTAAGCAGACTTCGAGTAGCAATCTACATGTTATTACTTATAAAACTCGTTAAAAATTTATTAGTAATTGGAGAAGTTAAGTTAAAGTGAGGGCAGTAAAACTTTTTCGTTTTCTTTGTTTTCGTAATAAACCTTAAAAGGATCATAAAATTAAATAATAGCCCTTATAAAACTATATGAGCACGTTTCTTTTCATAAAAATAAGTAAAATCATAAAGAGAAAATTTTCAAAATAACTTTTAAGTTGCCTGACCTCATTATTTCCCGCAGTAATTACATGTAGAATTTCTCTGTTTTGTCTGAAGGGAACTATAATTATGGTTGTGGCGCATAGTCTAATATTCTGCCTTATTAAACAGAGTGATACAAAACTTATTTTTAAAAGTTACAAAGACGTTTGTTATTAATAACTAAATATTAATAAATAAATAATAAGTTGATATCGTGTACCTTGATTCGGAGTTATTTGTTTACTTCCTTTAGTCGTGATTGTCTTTAAATTGTGTTTTTTTCTTTATCCGAATGACACAACTTTATAGTGTTTTCTCACTTAAATATGCAGAGTTGAAACATTGCCAAATCACCTAAATATTACTGTTAATATTCAACGACTTAACACTCAAGAAATACTAATTTTAGTATGCTACAATTAAATTTATCGAGCACAATTGCATACAATAAGTAAAGGTATGTAGTTACCTTATTCTCTATTAAATACAAAAAAAAGTTTTAAAAAAATTATTTTGCGTATTCTCGCTTAAAAATAAAAAAATAACAATCTAATGCTAATTTTTAAAGTAGCAACCAAATGTAAATTTTAGTTAAAAAATGTACAGGGTCGTTCAACAAGGACTGAACAAGGTCATATTTGTGGCTTTTCTTATACTGAAAAAAAAAATGTAAAATAGACATTTTGTATAATTTTTAATAAGCTATTTGAATTGAAATAAAAAAGAACAATACAAAATTAACCATATTTATTGGTCGTTTCTGAGCGTCTGAAGTTTTTTAAACATTTTAATAATATGGATTTGCTATTTATTTTTAGTAACCACATAATTAACCCAATCATGTGTTTTACTTTTACCCGTGGGTATTAAAAGTAGTAATAAACGCTACACTTAGTCAAAATATTGACTGCTTTTTGTTTTGACACTTCAGATATTTATTGTTACATCGTTACGTGGATTCCGGTGACATATATATGTCTCTTTAGACCCGGAAACGCAGGACGCCCGCGTGCTGGCGGGGTCACTAGGCCACCGAAAATTCTTGTTGGACCCTGTTTGCTTAAATGTCATAAGGACACTTTTATTTTGATACTATCAAAAACCAAAGAACTACAGTTCCTTAGTGAATTAATAATGTAAAAATTTTCGTTTAAAATTTATATTCTTGGATAAGATTAAATAAAATACTTATATTTTAGATAAACCTTTACCGTAGTAATGCGAAATAACCAAGTCAGAGATCCAATTTTTACGAAAAACCTGCAAAACTTTTCATATTATATCTTTATCTGTAATAAAGCGCTTAAACGGAAACAGCGTTTGTTGCTTTGTCACCGCAGTTCTAATTGTCTTACAGACAATCCGTTGTTCTAGACAAAAACTTTTATTCTTTTGATAAAGGACATTTTCATAAAATTGTTAGAGAAAATTTTTAACCACCAATTTTTGTAAGTTTAAATTATGTGTTTTTTTATAATTCAAACTAACTTTTTGACCGATGCGCTTTGTTGTTAATAAGCTAATTTATATTACAAACTTAATATGAAAAAAACTGAATAGATCGATGCAAAGCAAGCTGGTGATAAATTTGTTGCTACAAGAGTAGACCGTTGTAGTGACTGTTCGGAAAATACGTTTACAAAATTTTATGACTTATTCCTAAGGTAAAAATAGTTTTAATTAATATTTTTTCGTATATACGCTAGATAAGATAACTTTGCTTAAAACCTTCCAATTTATTTTAATATTTCTTTTGGAATATATTTGGTATTTGGTTTATATAAAAAAAGTAAAAGCATTTATAATTTTTTTTTGGTTTTAATAGAATATTTTTTAATTAATAAACATTTTTCACTGAATAAGATATTTTGCCCCAAAAAAAAAACAGTGATAAATGTCTGCAAAGAACTATTAACTGTAATACAGTAATAGGTAAACACTTAATACCAAGATATCCTCTGGGATTGATGGCAAACCTACAATTGTCTTAACAAATAAGCTCCTAAACTCGAACATAACTTTCCTCTTTCTAACTTTTTAAGAAAGGAGCATTTTTCCGGAGAGTTAAAGTCACGCATATAAAGGGTTCCCCATAATAGACTACCTATTTTGATATTAAAATAAATTCTTTATGAGATAGGTCAGTACGTTTTTTTTATATTATTATCTTCTATGACTTTGGGATTAACATATTATTAATCGAGTAGTCACCTGTCACAAAACTAGGAAAAATTGATTTTCGTAAAAGGTCATTTTATAATACAGCATCATGATGTTTAAACACATAATTTAATGTTTAGTTGTAAGTCTTATGGATTATTCAGTCAAACAACAAGTTTTTTTGCTTGAAAACATAAAGGGTAACTTAATAGAAAGAGATAAAGCGACAATACATACCGCTAAAAACTCTAAAAACGTTCTGCGAAAAGTGTTTAATGGCCGACTTATTTCACTATTAGGGGATTTAACTTGGCTTTTAAGGTCCCTGGACTTAACTGCACAAGACTTTTTTCTGTGGGGCTATATAAAGTCAAAGGTTTTTGCAACTCGTCCGGAAAACATCCAAGATCACGAAGTCCGATGAATAGATCAGGTTTTCCTTTATCGTGTCAAAAGACGTAATTTTTAAAAGTTTGGATAAGTCGTATGGTATAGTAAATCCCAAAGAGTAAATTGTTATTAAGTGTAATAAAAGGTTAGTTTTATTAGGTTTTAACAATTTTACTGAGCAATTTAAATGTAGTCTTGTATGGGGAACCCTGTTTAACCTATCCCTAAGAAGGAATTTAAAACTCTCCCTTCGAATTATACTCTCTTTTATATATGAAAATTAATTGTGGCCGCCGTCTGCACGTAGGAATGTAGGAAATGAAAAATCTTTGTATTTAGTGCAAAAATATTTATTAGAATTAGTATCCTAGCAAAGAGCTTTCGGTAAAAACCATCATCAGTACTATTTGTCAAGCAGAAGTATGCATTATTTGGAGCGTACCTATGTAAACAGGACATCGACAATCTATCACATTATTAAGTTAAAATTAAATAGTAGAATTGTTAATACATTTTTACCTTAGAAAGGGTATATTTTAAAATTTAAGCCTCACTATGATACCATTTTGTTAAAAAGTCTTTCCAACAGTTAAATGCCTTTAAAACACAATCATGTTTGTTGTCGCGAAAAGTCTATTAATACTTCGTTACTTAGAGGCGTCCATATTCTGCACAGCAGCTTCGAAAAGATTGGGGTTTCTCTCTCCAGAAAGTGGGTCTCCTCTTTTAATCTTTATACCCTGTAGGTATCCCGAATCAAATCCTGTGTACAATATTGATTTCAAGTCTGGGGATTGGCGTCTCTCACAACCCTTGCACTTTTAGGCATTTATTAACAGTCTCTAAAAAATAGAAGTAGATTCTTATATCCCAGGAATATTAAAAAATTTCTACATATTTAAATTAACATCAATAAATCTTGCCAAATGTTCATTGAAGTCTTGTTTAAATACACACTTATTTTAATATCCAAAACAATATACTAAAATAATTATTTATTTAACAAAATTCCTGTAGATCTACAATTTTGTCCACATAAAACTAGCTTAATTTATCCATTGTTCCTATTATACTCTCCGTATCATACATTTTGTTACTCGCTAGCTTTTTATATCCTCTAACAATACCGCACAGTGGAGTTTTTACGTTCTTTCTGGACAAAAGTTTTATTCCACAGTCCATTTTGGAAACGAGAAAAGCATCCGCTCCGACGATTTGTAACAATAACTCTGATAATGTTTACTGACCTCAAAAAAAGTTGTAATTTGATAGATAGATCTTTTGTGTCCTTTTAATTTTCTGCCGGCCAAAATGCAGTCGAGATATTTTATTTACTTTTGACAATTACTAGGGATTTAAAGTAACAGAAAAATAAGGAATTTTTTTTATTACTTAGGGGCCATTTATTAATTATGTAAGGATGATTTTGACGATTTTTGACCCCCTCTACCCCCATGTGATAAGATTTCTCGAACCCCATCTGCCTTTTCTTATGTAAGATTCAATCCCGTTTTTCTGAATAATAAAACGTTGTTAGAAAAGGATCGGTTATACTAGAACTCACAGTTTAACGTAAATTAAAGATTTTTATTCTTTAGCAGAAAGAGAGTGGGCTTAAAGCCGCCATTTTTAAACATGGGAACTACGCTGGATTTTTAAAGTTGAACAAGATCACGTCAAGTGGACCCCCTATTTTTCACTTGATCATTAAAATAAAGTCCATGTATTAGTCACTAATATTGATAATAATAATAAAATTCGTTTAATAATTACAATTTTAATTGTTATTTGAAGTTATAATTAACCGAAGCCGCAAAGTACTCTGACGCTCGGTCGCCCGGTGTTCTGACAGCGCTTGGCGACCGGCTCGCGAGCAGTAAAATTTTATTTCGGAATCTTAAACTTAAATAAATAACGCATGTTACTGATAACAAAAAACTTCATATTTCTACCGAGAAATCAATGAAATTTTCATTTGTTAACTTAAAGTTAATTAACAATATTATAATAAACAAATTATTTTAAGTATTATATTTTACTAAAAGTATAAATATTTTACGATAAAATCTAAAAATTTCATTATTTTAACGGTTGATTTAAAATCTATTTTTTAATTGAAAGTACCTAAATTTTAATTGTAAAAAATATTGTTAACAGTAAAGTTTTTAAAAATCGTTTGAGGGATTAATTTTTTATGCTTACTTATGAAAAAATATACATGGACTTAATTTTAATGATCAAGTGGAAAATGGGGGATAATTAAATTATATTAGTTTGAATAAAATAATATGCTGTAAGGGTCTTTGATTATATTTACGTGTCATCTGGGGCCTTTACTTTGAGATAGAAAAAATATTTTATATAAAAATTGTAGTTTTTTCCATATTATCTTTTAAGGTTATCAATAAAAAAATATTGCCATAAAAAATGGAAAAATATAGGCAACTTCAACTTTTTTAAATGGACACCCTGTGTATTATGCGCTACAACGAAAGATTTTTTTCTGGTTTCAAATATATATACATTGATGATATTGGGATGAACCATTTTTGAGATATTTTAGCCTAAATTATAAATAAATTGCAAAAAAGTTTTATATTAGTAACAAGAAAGTCATGAAACAATAAAATTGTTATGTTGCTAAATTTGGTGAGGGTTTTCTCTGGACCAATATTGTTTATTCTTGCGATAAAACATGCCTGCTATAGTAAAGGAAGACTCGTCGATGAATAGAATTTTATTTAAAAACTCTAGATCCTGCAGCATAAACCTAGCTATTTTCAATGCATACTCAGGTCGGTCCTGCATAATTTAATTAGAAAGATTGTGGACGGACATAAATGTATAAGGATGTAATTTGTAATTTTTACATATTTCATTAAGGTTAAATAAATTTTATAATCTGTTTTATTAGGTTTAGATACCGCATCTGAGGTTGATATTTCTGGATTTTCTAAAATTATTAAAAGTAGTTAGTGGTAGTCCAATAGAAAAAATATAATAATTATCCCGGAAAAAAACGAGGTTATCTAAATCTTCGTTTTTATTTCGTGCTACGGTCCTTTTTTTTTTTTTAAGTTTTTTCGTTCACTAAACTTTCTTACTATGTATTTAAAAGTGTCTGTATATGATACTCATTGCTAGGGATATAATAAGTGATATTCCCTTTGCACTGTCGTTATATTATTATTGTTGCCATAAAAAGAAGCACAATAGCGATTTTTTGTTCTTCTGAATAGCCCATCGACATAAATATATAATAATATAAATAAACCTTAATAGTTTAAATGATAAACTTTACCTTTTTACAATATGGAGACGTCAAATTTATTATAACAATTTTATTGTTTCCATGGCTTCGTTGATACTAATATGCAACATTTTTGCAATTTATTTATAATTTGGACTAAAATATCTTAAAAATAATGGTATATATATATATATATATATATATATATATATATATATATATATATATATATATATATATATATATATATATATTAGAAGAAAAAGACTTTCATTATAGCATATAATATGCAGGGTGTTTTATTTAAAAAAAGTCCAAATGATTAAAATAAAATTAATATGGGCGACAAAAAGTACAAAAACCATTTTTTATTTTATTCGTTTGAAGTCTTTATTAAAATAAACCATTTATTGTCATAAAATAAAACACTCGTTTCAAATGGTAAATATTTAATGGTAATTTCTCCACATGGCAGTTCTCTCTCCATTTTCACAACCCCTGAATATTCTTTTTTATTAGCCTTCTCCAAAAAGAAATAACAGAACATCAAATAGCGTGCGTCATTATATCACGCGCAAAGTGTTCCAAAGAAAATGGAAAAATTATAATGAATGGGTTTTCCGTAGCAACATAAAAGATTTTCTTTCTAATAAAATTACCAATACATTATGGCCGATAAAGAAAAGATTATGCTTCTTTTCGGTTGAATTTTATTAGCTGCTAAATTAATTTTATATTTACTTAATTCATTAATATCGTTAGGGTAAAATGAGTCTTTTAAAATGTTACACTAACACAAGAAAATTTATGGTTGTGTGGTACTTATTTCTGAACATGTATTAATAATATAATATTTTGATATTAATATTACAACCACATAATAAAAGTGGTCCTTACTTTACATGCAAGTATCCCGAAGTATTTTTTTCTTCTGAACGCGGATCACAGAAACTTTCCAACCACAAAAAGCGGGTCTAAATTACCAAAATTTTAATAATTATTAAAAAAGACCATAAGCTGCCAGGCTCTTCAGTACAAAGAATCGTTTAATCTTGTGGGTTGCTGACTTTCAGTGATTAACCCTTTTTCTCAGAGCAACACGTAGTGCTACTTTTATGCATCCTTTTACAGTCCAACTTAAGACGCCCCGAAGTTTCTACATTGTTCGTTTCTTCATCCCTAGAGTGCCCAGACTATGGAACCTGCAACCCGCAGAAGTTTTGCCTTTTCCTTGGCCTCAGCCTTCGTGGACTGTCCCAAGATAGAAAAAGACCATGAAAAATGTAAATCACCCTAAAAGTTGATGTGTTACGTGATGTTTTTTTAAACCTTAATTGATTAAAAATCTTTATTTTTCAAAGATTAATCGATTAACACCAAATTCATTGTACGGGGGCTTTGGGGGATCTGATCACGAATCTACCTTTTTCTTTACGTGTCTGACCCTTCTTTTCACTCCGTTACGTCTCATTACAACATTCTTCCAGCACTTCGTCTTCCGTTACGCGGCTTAGCGAGCATCGTGCTATTGAGCATTATTTATTATGAGTTAGTATTAATTTCTCATACAACTTTTATCCGCCCCTTTAACCCACTAGAGGATGAAGGTTTCCTAGTTTCGAACTTTTATATTCACAACTTCAAACATGGCGATTATTCTATACAAATCGCATAGTCCGCGAAACTATATTATAATAAACTTCGCGTGTAGCAATGAATAATATAAATTAACTATGATGAAATCAATGATTTTAGTATATACCTAAGAAATCGCAAGAAAAAAAATTATGCTAGAATTTTTAATTTATTTTTCTTTTCTTTTCAGGTAAAATATGCACCGAAAGTAACAGTGACAGTTCTCTCAGGAATGAGTCCAAGTGGGCGAATTCCTGAGGGATCTGAAGTGCGCCTTGGATGTAGAGCGGACGCCAATCCATCCGACGTTTCATACAAGTGGTTCTTAAACGATGAACCCATCATCGGAGATTATACTACAGAATTGGTAAGCATAAGTGGGGAACCGGAAATTATAAAAAATTTGAGTTCTTATCTTACTCCTAACTTTTTTGACATACATTTTACAAAAAATAAACTAATTTGGGTCATTGCTTATCAGCACTAGCTGAAGATTTATTAGAAAAAGTTAAAAAATAACGGAAAAACTTATAGTATGATTAATAATCACTAGTATTAGTAAAAAGTTTTTTTTTCAGGTCTTACACAATGTTTCAAGGAAGCATCATGACGCAATTGTAAAGTGTGAAGTCCATAACGCTGTAGGAAAGAGTGAGGAGAGCCAAACATTAGATATTAGTTGTAAGTTTTTTTGGTTAAATTTAAATAATTAATAAAACAAATTTTATGAATTTTTAATGAAATGTTTATAAAAATATACTAAAAGGCGATAATATAAAATAAAAAAAGCGAAGCCTGCTTTACCTTTTCTATATGGGGAAATACTAAATGTACAAAATTCTATGACAGACTTCTTACGTCTTAATAAGTTTATTTAAATAGTTATATTTAAAATTGTTTTTTTTTCAATTACTTAAAATCTTGCCTGTTCTTTTAATTTTAAATCAAAGACCCTATACAATAACCTGTTTTAGTGTTATAGTGACACGCTTTAAAAAATTAAAAGCCTTTATAGGTGAGATCATCGGTAAACATTTCTTTTAATTTTCTTATTATCAAATTTTTGTTAACTGATATTTTTTCTTGGTTACAGAAAAAACAGCTTATTTAACAAAAATAGTTTAAGTATTGCAAAATATTCTTAATACGTTTAGTTAACTAATAAAAATTATCAAAAACGTTAATGATACAAAAAATCATGAGAAATGTTTGTAAACATGCACTCTTTTGTATCACTATATTACTTAAAGACGTCATTTTGTAGTGTCTAAATATACACCAAAAACATATTTAGCAATTTCAGATATAAGTATTTCTACAATATTCATTTTATTAATTTTTTAAGAAAGCACGCCTAAAAGTGCTTTCTTTTTATAATTCCAAACATTTTATAAGGAATAGGAACTTTTAAAGAAGAAAATATAACAAGGAGATCAGAAGTAGAAATAGAAGTAAATTATTTAAACAAAAGTTTAGTTTACCTTTTCCTTAGTGGTAGAAATAATGTTGTCTCTAAAAGATATTAGCAAAAAAAGAACATTTTACATCCCATTTAAAAGCAATATTTAACTAATATATTATTTACAAAATCCAAATATTTTTACTTCAAAAATAAGAAAATCTATGGTAATCAAGTTCAAAATTTTGGTAGTAATAAGTTTGAATTTTATCTTTAATACTGTAGCTTACAAATTTTCCTCAACGCTTAAATTATACGTCAACTACACTTCACACATTTCCCTTCAAGCTGAAATTACTGCCGTCCAACTTTCTATAGGTGGTTAACCCAGTGAACAAAGTGAAAAGTAAATTTCCATAGTCCACAATAATTTTAACAATAAATTTGCAGCCAAATTTGCGTGACGTCGTCACTTAATAAACCCATAAGGCTAATCATACACTAACAGTCCTTAGACCTAAATCTATTTGAGGTAATCAAAAGAAAGATAAAATAAGACACACGAATTATATATGAAAATAATTTGTAAAAAGAAATTAAAATCGGAAAACTCTAAGACAGAAACAGGTACTGGTCTTATATTCATAAAAATACCTGACAAGTAACATACAACTTCTTTCTATTGACAAAAGCAACGTGATCGTCAGTTATAACGTAAGTATTTGTATTCCGCCGTACCAGAAACAAAATACACCAACAAAATATCATAATTAGTGACCGAACTTGCCTAACATTATTTTAAAAACGCAATTATACTGCAAACCATACGATCTAGCAGTGGAGTTTCCTCTGGCTATCGAATTTGCTGACCTAGAGCTTGATGACGTATTTATTATATTTCGACAGGAAAACTCATTTTAGCTTTTTAAATAAGAGAATCTTAGTTCACAGTGAAATTGAAAAACATATTCAGTTACCATTCTTAAGATATACTTATCAGTAAAACTCGTAATGATAAGTTACAATTCATTGTAATGTTGAGCCTTCTGAAATGAATGAAATCTTATACCGACTCCCACTATTATTCCTCATAAATACAAAGACCTACAATCATATTGATCTTTCTGCCAATAATACTGATAAACACAACTGTGGAAAAAATATTTAAAAAGTGAAGCCAAACAGCCGAGATTCCAAAGATAGGAAGCTGAGAGTCACACTTTAAGACATCAGGGGTACTACAGGCAAAATGACAAGACTCTTGCTTTAAAATAAAAGACTTTTTCTCAGCTAATAAATCACACTTAACAATAGGATCCATCCTTTAATATTCCAAAAACCAAATAAAACTAGAATATCGAAAGTTTACAGCAGGTCGTACGGTGCACTACAATGGAAGGATTTCTGCCAGACTAACCAAACGAAACAAACAGATATATTTAAAACTGAAGTAAATTTAGATAATATACATATATTTGATAAATGTAAATCTCATAAACAAAATATTTATGTCCACAATACGTTACAGAACCAGGAAATAGAATATTGTGATTCTTAAATTTAGTATACGCTGAGGACATGACATAAACTGACAATTCGATTACCGGTAAACCTGTACCGCTATTACACCTAGAGTCGTTGAAATTCAAGCCGAGCAGGCACAAACTGATTTAGTGCTAGTGGCCTATTTTAACAAAGCTGATATAAGTGCATTTAAACTAAGGATCTTACGTATATTGTTAGGAGAAGTAGTCGTTAACTTCACAAACTATTAGTATGTGGTAGTATGATTTTCTTTTTGGAATGCACCATATTTAACCTCTCGTCTTACAACAATAATAATCACAATATCATAAACGGGATCCTTAATAAGGCCATGGGTAGGCCATGATCACGCGTCGACAGCTGTAGTTATAGAAACGGCAAACATACAAACGTTTTTGAATAAAACTTATAGACATTTAAGACATTTAAGTTATTTAGTTTATTTATTTTGTTTATGTATTAACAAAGACTATTAATCTGGTTAAAAAATATTATATATGGCCAATAACATACGTACCAAACTTTTAAAAAAATATCTTTTTTAAATAATATTTTTAATAAATATTACGTAATATACTACTACATACAAAATCAGGTAAAAAGAACGAAGTGTATGAACACCTTTAATATCATACCTAATAATCCAGCCATGAAGGCAAAATATACTATTTTGTAAGGAAACTATTTTGGAGTAAATAACTACCTTTTCAATGAACTGTGGTAAAATAAGGCTTATGCTAAAAGAATATTGTAGTTTTAGTACTCAAAAATAAATTACATAATCCATATTATTTTGTCACTAACCTATATTTTAGTTTATTCAAATTTTAAGGGTAATTTTAGAAATAAAATTGGGGACGTGTGTAAAAACGATTTGTTTGAAATTTAAGTCATTTTTTAGGATAATGCTATTTAAAGTAGTAAAAGTACTATTAGTGTAATAATCTTTACGTATTTAATGTAACGTATTATAAGAAACCTTTTTAAGGATAAAATATAAATTTGTTATTACCGCAGAGTTCCTATAAAGTCTATTTTGTTGTTTTTTAATTCAAATTTCCTATAATTTTTTTATAGCTCACAAAATTAACTTCTTTAATAAAAGTAAATGACGGAAGGAAATATATTTATTGTTATGTTGTCCCATATATGCCATAATGCCATTAATTTAATTTAAGATTTTTTTTATTAACCTAACATTTTTTATATAAAAATTTGCTTTTAATAGTAACTGATTTCATAAAATAAATGCCTGCATAAAAATTTACTTATAGCATTGATTTTATCTGTATTTTTTTTGTTAATAAACAATTTATTTCAGCAAGGTACATACCTTACCAATAAATAATAATTTATAGATTCATGTATTTCATACCTTATGAAACTGTGTATTTTTGGTGTCGCATAATTTATGCAAGTATGATAACCTATGTAACAAAAGTTTTGGGAAAAAAGTTAATGAACGATTTAAAGAAAAAGGCAACACGTATTTAAATAATATTTTAATAACGTTTTTCTTAATAGCTACTTAACAATAAACACAATTTAAATTATACTTATACTTCATGCTCTTCAATGGTACGCAATTTTTTTCGATTAACCTACCGCATCATGTTCTGGATGGTGTTATTGTCTACTTCGCGAATTTTTTGGAATACTTGGCGCCGTAACTGTTGTTTATTTTTGGCTTCCCAACCATTATCGTAAACCTTTTTACTTAATATTGCCCAAAAATCTTCAATCGGCCGAGGCTGGGGTACATTTGGGGGGTTGTCATTTTTTGGCACAAATGAGATGTTGTGGGTCTCTAACCACTTTCTTGTTGTTCTAGAGAAGTGACAAGACCCAAGATCTGGCCAAAATATAATGTCATCGTTAGGGTGATGTTTGTTAATATAATCAACCAATTTCGGAAGGCATCGCTCAGTATAAATATTGGTAGCCAATGCCTTACCTCTCACCCGTCCAACATAATGCCTTGAAATGCCCATTGCTGATATGGCATACCAGACTAAAACCTTGTTTTGGCAACCGTTCAACTAAATTGTATACATATTTTCGGATATTCAGTTTATACGCCATAATTTTTTTAATATTTAACAAATATGATATGAGTTATTGAAGTTTGAAAATTATCTAATATTTGTTTCGAATGACGACTAGATTCGAAATTATTTAGGATTGATTATCAGACAATACGCTTTTTCCGATAACTTTTGTTACATACGTTATAATTATTCTAATTTTGTTTCTTTATTTTAACCTATAATTCTTTGTTTTAGATGGACCCCAATTCCGCACCAAGCCTCGTTCCGTTCAATCCGATTTAGGTAAGTATATATTATTATTGTCGCAACAAATAGTCAATACTATTATAAACATTAAAGTAATATCGTTAACAAATTTGTTTCTCTTTTTTTTTAGGTTCCAGTGTGGTTCTAACTTGTGATGTCGACGGCAATCCCTTTCCAGACATAACTTGGTTCCACGAGGACAAGAAAAAAGTAGTTAGTACCAGCCCAAATTTGACTCTACGGGTAGATCATAGTACCGCTGGAAGATATTACTGCAAAGCTCATGTTTCCGGTTTTCAAGACATAGGCGCCGAAGCAGCAATATATCTTAAAGGTAACATTTTTTGTATTGATTAACTGATAAATTCAACAAGCATTGCAGACAGTTTTAAACCAATATGAACTGTAGAATGCTAATTAAAGGTTTGGCTGCAGACATCCATAAAATAAATTGTCACATTTATATAATTAATTTATTGTAATTACCATGGTGATATAAATATATTCCTTATATAAACCCAACTCTTTATCTATTACCATAACTATTTTGGATATTTACAAAACAAAACATCTATATTATGTATAACTTTTTCTTTTCCCACTAGTACAGAGAATAAACACGTTTATTGTGTGTAGTTTATGAAATATTTACTCAAAAATACCAGTCAGTACGTATATGACGTTCAAGCGAAAACCAACACGTTTCTAAGGGAATCCCATATGACACAAAAATAAATTAAGCAAAATTAAAAATTAGAAGCTATTTAGATAATTATTGGGTGTGGCCGGAAAGTGGACGACTATATGAAACCAACAAAAAGAACGCGAGCTAGTGTATGACTCTTATAAATTACCAACTCGTTGCTCTGTCTGGAATAGAACTACGGTCAGGATGTCTGTGACAACCGGGTTTTTTTGTTTTCTCATAGAACAGAAAGGCAGATTTTATATTTTTTAGTCCAAAAATTACTTGTATAAATTTATGACTGACTCCTGACACCAAGATAGACCGATTGGTATTCCCTCCGTTTTTCTTTTTACAAGCTTTTAGTTAACTTGCAATGTTTGTTCGGGTCAAATTTTGCAACTGAATTTTAATGCAGTTATCCTCCGCCGATTGAGCTGATGCTGCATACACGTTTAGGTTAGATGACAATCCATGGTTAGCTCAGACGGCGTATCGCCCAAGATGGCGGACTAGTCATTTTTATGCACTTTTATGATATAAGTGTATCAAATTAAAGGGAATAGTTATTTTATATGCACTTCATGATATGAGTATCAAATAAAAGGGTTTGCTGAGACGAATAAGAAAATAAAATTAAATCACTCCAAATCCAATATGGCCGAGTTCCAAAGATGGTGAACTATGGTTTTTTTACACCCCATAATATGGATATCAAATAAAAGTATTCAAGGGGAAAAAAATTAAAATGGCGGCCGCCATGCCAATTTTAAAGAGTTATAACTCGCCAAATGTTAGGGATAGTTTGATGGTGAACAGGCTTAGAAACATGTCCAGCGATAACTGAAAAAAAATTGTTTTTAAAAACAAGCTTTTAGTTAATATGATCTAAAAAAAAGGAAAAAAAACTTTAAATTAAATCAAATTTATCAATTTATTACATTACACAATTCACATGATACAGAAGCTTGCCGCGAGATTTACCTGTGTAGATAAACAAAATTCAATCTGTAACTTGATCTCAACATAATAAATTCTAAGAAAAAAATTTAACGATTTTTTTATAGAAAGGTAAAATAATAAGTTTTTATATTATATAAATTGTGTAATGTATTAAATTGATGGGTTTAATTTAATTTAAAGATTATTTTTTTCTTTTAAAGCATGTAAAAAAAATTATTTAATGTTTTTTCAGTAATAATTTACTTAATATAAAAAAACGGAATATATGGTTTTGCAATTACACAGCTAAACTGTTATTCAACTTAAAACCCTTCTGATCAGGCTATTTTATTGAAAATGCAATTCATGCAATTTTGTTAGGTTTAGTTACTTACCATTTTCACAAAAAAATTACAACTCCTATGTTGTCGCGGTTATTTAGAACGATTTTGTCGTCGTTTTATTTAATCCTAACTTTTAGTAATGGGTGGTTTGCTTGTGGATTTGTCTTAAAACGGTTCTTTGCATTTTGTCGTAAAAAAGCTTTTAGTAGGATTTGAATGGTCAATAAGAGTATCTTTTTTTAGATTGTGGTTTTAAAATAAAATGTTTCTGTGCTACCAACAAAGGTGAAAAATAAATGATTAAAAAAATAATAAAACTGACCAGTACTACAAAGGAACGTATTAAAAATTTCGTGATTTATGTTTCATAATAAAAGACTTAAAGGTGCAAGTGGTTCTGCGAGTTTCGCCACACTTTTTCTGTTAAGGAAATATAAAACAGGAAGAAACTTTGCGCTTAATATCTTTTTTTATTTTCATTTTTCATTGTTGTCTCCAAAAATTGCAATATTAAAACAACCGGTATATTTTTTCTTATTTAATATTCTTTTTATTATAGTACTTAATACTACTTTAACTCTATTTTATATGCATTTTGCCATTGTATATTAAAATCGCTGGTGGAGAAGCTAGGAACCTCAAAATAAAAGAGTGTCAGCGAGAGAAGTAGGTGCTCTCGTCTAGTCTTGAACGTTTATATGAGAGAAAAATTGATCTTGTCGTCAGTATGAGACGCGACGAGAAAATAATCTCTCGCCACGGCAACATCACTCATCATTGTTAGTGTTTAAATTGTAGTATTAGTGTTTAAATTGTAGTATTGTTTTGTCTTTATTTATTCGCTTCTATTTACATAGTATACCAAAATATTTTTTATCTTAGCAATATCTTTCCCTACCATAACTTCTTGTCCTTATACCCACATTCGAGTAACTCTGTTGCTGGCACCCAATTGATTAAGATATTGTTGATATTTAAGGCGACCTGACTGTCCAAGAAAGTATAAATATTTGTTTTCTGTTGGTCTTTTTTGGATATTCAGTTAAAAAAGGAGCGATTTCATACATATTTGCTTAGAAGGTGTTACGTATGGGATTCCCCTAAAGACTTTGCTATTCTACATCTGGATCCGTATACTCCAACCTTAAGTCTACGTTTCAATCATGGTATCCTCGCGGTTTGGAGCTTGCTTAAAAGAGCAATGGAAATCATCCGCCACCAAAATTGTGTCTGTTGGTTTGCTCAACGCATAAGTCTAGATGGATACAAAGATTTCAAGGTGACTTATCAAATTTCTCGGCTTTTACCATACCTCATACTCTGCGGCAGTTAAAAGCTGCTAAGCATCAAATCTTTTTTTTTAAAGCTGTTATAACTGATTTTCCTGCGAAATCTTGTTAAAATGCTCTAAAATAATCGGTGGTGTTTGCAAGGTATAATTAAGGGATTAACGTGTACCTAATCACGAACTAATAAAGTCAGGCAGTAACGCTATTAAAGTTTTTATTATTAAAGTATGATAAACCTAATTACTTTTTAGTAGTACTAACCTTTTATCAATTGTTTATTGCCCTTTAAGGGTTATTATTAAAATTTCTTAGAAAGAAGTAAAAATTTACTGCGTATCGCTTAATTTTTTAGAAAAACTAGCCGTAGCTTTTAAAATTCACTCATATCTCCGATCCCAAATAATTAATTAAGCAACAAGCAAATGTACTGTGCAGGTGAAAATACCATTATAAAGTTTAGTAGCTCGTTATTTTCAAGTTTTATCGGTGTTATTATTTCAAATTATTGATTTTCTTTTCACATAAAGAGAGTCGAGGAAAAACGATGTTACAGGTCTTTATTTTCCAGCTTGCTGCTAAAGGCTAGCAATTGATTGTTTGTCTTTCTTTTAAGTACAGTTAAACAATCAAATACATTTTGAGTTTACTTTTATTTTCACAACAAATGGTTACCGGTTACCACTATGTCGATCTTTTTTAGTTTTGGTAAGGAACTCTTAATTACCAATAGTTTCTGCTTTTACAGGTCCACCATCTATAGTTTCCCACCGAACTCAATTCGGCATAGAAGGAGACAACGTCAGGGTCGAATGCACAGCCTTCTCCATTCCAGCTCCTGAACGAGTCGTCTGGACATTCAATGGTAGAGAAGTCGATTTACACGATCAGGACTACTCGATCTTGGAGGATCCTCTACCGGAAGGAATAAAGTCTACTTTAATTATCAGAGAGTCGCAGGAAAAACACTTTGGGATGTACAATTGCAGTGTTAGCAATCCTTATGGAAGTGACGTGGTCGAGATTAGTCTTATGCCGCAAAGTAAGTAGTATTAGGACCACTACAACATGGATTAAATATTATAAATATCTGTCTGACTCTTCTTCTAAAATAAAATATATTTAAGAAAATCTGTTACACATTCGATATGTTAAAGACAAATATAAAAGTTAAAAAATCCAATGGAATAATAATATTTTTGGAAACGAAAATATTTATTTTCGGCAAAAATTCTTAGTTATTGTAAAAAGCCGCCTTCCTTATTTCAAGTCCAACCTACAAGCAGGTGTTCTATACAGTGCACTTTTGTTTTTGATATCCACCCGCTAGCCACGTAAAAAAGGTGTATTTCGCTGGGTCGAGCTGTAGTGCTCGGAGAGTCTAGTAGTGGAGCTCAATAAGTAAGATAAGCTGGAGGACCAAAGAATAGAGCGTAAAACTACACTTTAATGGTAAAAAACTATTTTAAGTAGCATACGTATCGCGCTTCTAAATTTAAAGAGTGTATAGAGTAACTGAGGAAAAAGGTTTTGTTCCTAATTTGTGATAGTGTGATGTGTGTCAAAGTTATTTTTTAGATGAGGTTTGCGTCAAAATAATTTGAAAATAAAAACTTATTAGTTATTATTAATGAAACTGAGGTATTTTACTCACAAAGATGCCAAAATAAAATGGACTTCTGACCTGTAGAATGTTCGCAACTATTTGGTGCTAATCGAGGTTGCCAACACATTTTTGGCAACAATGATATTATGCTAAATGTAAAGCGTGGCGTTGCATCGTTTGTTCTTGTTTTGTCTGTTTGTTGTGGTTTGTACACCACCAAATGAACCTGTAAATATATCAAACGAAAACTACTATGGAATGCTGTGCGCCATTTTAAAGCGAATCGTAGTTGTCAACATTAAATTTTTAATGCTTTTACTTGATAAAGAATTTTAAAATATGTAATATGAATGATTTGTATTTATTTTATAGAACTACCTAATAGTTAAGTAATAATTTCAGTAAAATTATAAAACTCATTTACGTAAAGTGTTATGAAGAAATTTTTAGTTCTGGTTTTTTTTTTCAAATAATTTCTGCAAACTAGAAGTATTTTTATTTTTTATTAACACCGTAAGTTAAAAAAGGACACCATACGCGCAATGCATTAAATTTACGAATGGATAATTTTATTAAATACTTAAATGTCTTATCTTTTTAAAATAAAAAAAATAGTCTTAATATAGAAACTGTTTTTTATGGCATTTAATAATTCTGTTACTTTTAACTTTTTTTTTAAATAAACTACATAATACAGGTTTTGAAAGAGATATAAAAATGTTGTCGCTTTTACTACATTTAGCTTATTATTCATCAGTAGGTATATCCATTTAATACTTGGCATTAAAACTTTAAAGAAAATTAAGAAACCACTTTTGTTCATAACAATAGCAATAATATTAAAAAGCTCTGATTAAAAAAATATAATATATATATATATTATATATAAATTTATTTAAATTTTAAAATAAAATAAAAAAAAAAAAAAAAGTTTTTTTTTTAAAAAAAAAAAGGAAAGGAATAAAAGTTTTCGCAATAAATTATTAATGTGACAATTAGACAAAAAAGGTATTTTATACCCCAGTAGACTTTCGGTTAACGCCTATGGCTGATTTTTTTGTCAGCCAGCTCAGTTATTAAATTATGCATGAGAAAATAAAAATTTAATACGAGAAAAACAGCTTTTGTGTGACTGAAAATTGGGGAAAAACGCAAATATGTAAAATAAACAGGGTAAGTAAGAAAATATTAACCAAAAATAAATGTTTTTTTTTCAGTTATCCTAATAAAATTATAATTTGGCTTGTTCCTATACGATTTTTTTTTTTTTAAACAGTAAAAGGAAATTTTAAAAATACGGGTAATACAAAAAACCCACGAATAATTTAACTTAAAAAAAGTTAATTCCCAACTTTTTTTTACATTTTAATAAAATGAGACTCATAAAGTTAACCTACATATATCAACAGGTACTAAATCTTTAACTCAAATGACCCAATAGACAACATATTTTTTTAGCAAAAAATAACACTTTGTACCTTAATAACAAACACTTTTGTCAAATATGCGAAATTTATATCAGAACCCGAAGCAATAATATTTAAATTTAAAACGTTGGCGCCATAACGATATTGACGTCACGAGGAAGTAACCACAGGTACATACAATGCCTCGCTGAACCACGCCAAGTTCCAATATCACATGATGATGAAAGAAAGTAAGTAAAATAGCAAGCGGAACTAATCTGGATATAAAAACCCATTGGATTTTGAATCAGTAGATAGGTGTTATTTCCCATTGTTTATCTGATTAGTAAAATACCATATTTTATATAAAAAATGTACCTATGGCATTGGTTTAAAAAGTCGACAATCATCACCAGGTACTTTTCCTAGGCGATAATGAACAAATTTTAGCGCTTTAAGCTCTTTTTTTGTGACATTTAATATTTTTTTTATTAATTTTGATGGATTTTTATGGCGTATAAATTAAATCGGTTTATCTTAAATTGGAATAAAGAAACTGAGTTCAGACTTTAATCTCTGAATTCGGACTTTAATTTCTGAATATAGACTTTAATCTTTGTATTTGGATTTTAATCTCTGAATATAGACTTTAATTTCTGAATTTAGATTTTAATCTATGTATAGACTTTAACCTCTAAATTCGAACTTTTATCGTTAAATATAGACTTTACGCTAAATTCGGATTTTAATCTCTAAATATAGACTGTAATCTTTAAATTCGAATTTTTATCTCCACATATAGACTTTAATCTCTTAATTTTAATTTTAATCTCTAAATATATACTTTAATCTTTAAATTCGGATTTTAATCTCTGAATATAGACTTTACCTTGAATTCGGATTTTAATCTCTAAATATAGACTTTTATCTCTAAATTTGGATTTTAATCTCTAAATAGAGATTTTACTTTGAATTCTGATTTTAATCTCTAATTATAGACTTTACTCTGAATTCGGATTTTAATCTCAAAATATAAACTTCTATCTCTTAATTTGGATTTTAATCTCTAAATATAGATTTTACTTTGAAGTCGGATTTTATTCTCTAAATATAGATTTTACCCTGAATTCAGATTTTAATCTCCGAATATACAGGGTGCCACAGATTCGAGTGCATGCATGGGGATCTCGGAAACCGAAATAGAAGTCCGTTAAATTTGGCAAAGTTCGCATTTAGGTGCCTAACAACATGCCGATTGGAAAGTTGTAAAATTCCGAGTACTTCCGGAGATATCTAAAAAAAAAGAAATTTGCTGATTTTGTTTTTATTTTTTCTGACGTTATTTAAAGAGATATGGAAAAACAAAAGCCTTTCTATGGCTATTTCTTAATTTTCTACAGAACAGCGTTGAGATATTTCCGAGACGTTTCGTTTTCGTTAGACCATCATCAACTTTATTTTTTAAATACGGCCCTGGTGTTTTATTTAATTTTTGAACCTCTTATTATCCCAATTTATCCTGACCCCTTTATATATACAGGGGCCACATGAGTGCATGCATGGGATCTCAAACCGTAAGAGATACAAAGTCGGTTAAATTAGGCAAAGTTGCGCATTTAGGTGCCAACAACACGCCGATTGGAAAGTTATAAAATTCCAAAGTATTTCCGGAGATATCCGGAAAAACCGAAATTTGCTGATTTCGTTTTATTTTTTCTGACGTTATTTAAAGAGAATATGAAAAAACAAAGAACTTTCTCATGGCTCTTTTAAGCTCTACAAAACAGCGTTGAGAGATTTTCCGTACGACGTTTCGTTTTCCTTAAACCATCATCAACTTTTTTTTTTTAAATCGGCATCAATTGTTTTTGCATTTTTTGAAGCAATTATAATCCCAATTACAATGATGTATAACACTTAATATTTTTCTGTTAAATAAACATATTTTCCATAAGAGACAATGGGAAGACAAAGAACGCACATAACTTCTTATAGGGGCGTTCCATATTTGTTAATAAATATTAAGTGTTATACATTTTTGTAATTGGGATAATAAGAGGTTCAAAAAAATAAAATAAAAACCTAGGTCCGTATTTAAAAAAATAAAGTTGATGATGGTCTAACGAAAACGAAACGTCGTACGGAAAATCTCTCAACACTGTTTTGTGAGCAAGAAGTAGCCATGAGAAAGTTTTTTTGTTTTTTCATATCTCTTTAAATAACGTCAGAAAAAATAAAAACGAAATCAGCAAATTTCGGTTTTTCCGGATATCTCCGGAAGTACTCGGAATTTTACAACTTCCTAATTGGCATGTTGTTAGGCACCTAAATGCGCAACTTTGCCATATTTTAACCGACTTCGTATCTCTTACGGTTCCCGAGATCCCCATGCATGCCCTCGAATTTGTGGCACCCTGTAGACTTTCATCTCTAAATGTGGATTTTAATCACTGAATATAGACTCTAAACTTTGAATTCGGATTTTAATCTCTGAATAAAGACTTTAATCTCTAAATTCGGACTTTAATCTCCAAATATAGACTTTGCTTTGAATTCGGATTTTAATCTTTGAATACAGACGTTACTCTGAATTCGGATTTTAATTTCCAAATATAGACTTTAATTTCTTAATTTGGATTTAAATTTCCGGTTATAGACTTTCATCTCTGAATTTTAATCTTTGAAAAAATAATTTAATCTCTAAATTCGGATTCTAATCTCTATATATAGACTTTAATCCCAAAATTCGGATTTTAATTTCCGAATATAGACCTTAATCTCTAAACTTAGATTTTAATATCTGACTTTGGGCTTTATATTCTGAATTGCTGAAAAAAGGGATAATGTGCGAGTTCCTACATAAAAGTCTGAATTCGGAACTAAAAGTCTGAATTCAGAGATTATAGCCTAAATTCCAAAGTTTAAGTCTCAATTAAGAGAATAAAGTCTAAATTTCTAATTTAAAATCTGAGTTTAGAGGTTAAAGTCTAAATTCCAAATTTAAAGTCTGAATTTAGAGATTAAAGTCTAAATTTCAAATTTAAAGTCTAAATTCCAAATTTAAAGTCTGTATTCGGTAATTGAAGTCTAAATTCCGAATTTAAAGTCTGAATTTAAAGATGAAAGTCTAAATTTAAAATTTAAAGTCTAAATTTAAAGATTAAAGCTTAAATTCAAAGTTTAATTAGACAGAAAATTACAGCGTGGCCCTTTTACGCTTTCGTGTTTGATACTAAATTTTTTAAAAAAGTTTTTGATAATGTTTTTCAAATCTCTCCACCAGTTCGGAAAGGTCAATCGACGAATATTTTTTGATAAATGTATCCGCCACAAAAATATAAAATTTACCTTTAAAGTATTTTATTATATTTTATAAATATAAAGTTCTATAAAACAATAATTAAATTAACAATATATACATTTTATGGCATTAAGTAAATATTCATAAAAATATTTATCACTTTGATACTAAAAGACTTTTTTTCCGTGTAGCTGCTAGTTGTTTTGTCACCGACTCAATCATTAAACTATGCATGAGCATGGAAATCAATATGTAGGGACGAATTGGCCGACCTGATCTTTTATTTATTTGTTTGGCGAATACAATGTTACGATAAAAAAAAATAAAACGGTCGATAGGGTGTGGAATTTCGGAATAGGAAACCCGAAAAACGGAAATAAAAACTGGAATTCGGGAGTTTTGATACATGTGCCCTTTTGAATTATTAACGAATGGATGGCATGCAGTTGGTTTTAAATTGTTAGCAACAAATTGTGAATAATTTAAAGCACTATAAATATTAAAGCAAGATAATAACAGTATTGTCAAGAGATTTGGTGGTTTAATAAGACGCGTAGACTCGAAGTTAACTATAAACTCAAGAGAAAAAACAAGCTTTCCACCAACGCTTGTACTTATCGCAATTGTTAAAGAAATAACTATCCTTTTTTCAATTCACGTTTAACCAAATCATTGGTTACTTATTTTTTTTAATTTGTTTTAGAGAGTTTTCCAATGCTTATCGTCGTGGTGGGAGTCATCGGAGCCATTATTCTACTAATCATTGTTGTAATGATTATCTTTCTTTGTCAAAGGCAAAACAACAAGAAACCGCCTTCAGAAAGTAAGTAAAATTGCACAAATATTTTTAAACAGAAACATTTTCACTGGTTTTTTGTTTCATAAATATAATCTTTTTATGCAATAAATCATTTAAACGAGCTCTATAAGCACTGAGTGTGGTCAAGTGCCATTTGACAATAAAAAGTCTGATATTTTCACCATAACCTACAGCAAGACGTTTTGTTACTTGAGCGTAATTTGGGTTGTTAAGAGCCACTCGTAAATTATATCTCTTCAGGGAAAAAAAAAGTTATGTCCTGAAAATGTTTACACAATGATTTATTATAGAGGGATGCATTGAACAAGTTATATTTACTTTTGGCGATGAAATCCTAAATGTGAACAAGATATACTGAATTTGGGAGTAGGTAGGTAGGTTTAAAGTAAGTGGACTTTTTACGCCCTCCACTGCGACCGCTCGGTCTATTGTGGCTCACACCTTTTTATATTTCTCCCAAGAGGATCAGACTTCTAATGAATCTGATATCAGATTGGGAGAGAGTTCTTACATCTCCTCTTACTCGTGTCGCTACCGGACACGAGCACAACATGTGTTCTGATGTATTCTGGTGTCCCTGTAAAATATGACGAACAGACGATTAGATCCGTCATGCCCTCCTCTCCCGGTCTAGTGACGTGGGTAGCTACCAGGTCCTTGTTACAGGAACCAGATGTTCCTTTTGAGGCCGCATCTCCGGCCTTACCCTATGAAAACGGTACTATCGCTCTCTGTTTAAAGCCAAAGAACCCTTTTCCCTATAAAGGTGGCTCTGTCCACCTTCTGTTTGGATTCAGGGATCCCTTCCTAAGCACCTGTTTGTTCGGGATGGATTAGCCCTTCGCCGTAAAACAGGCGTCGGTGACTTCACGGGCACCTTTCGAAACGGATTTACCCGTTTCGGTCGGCGCACCTTTGTCACTTTTTTTCCTATTTTTTTTTTCCTTCCTGTTTGGAGCTAGGGAAGTAATAGTCCACCACGGTAGAGTCCCGCATTACCACAGTAAGGCTAGATACTCTGAGAGTTCGCCCTGTATCTCAGAGGCACCGTTGGAGACCTGTTTAAGGCACAGGATGTCATTCACTCATCAGCACGGTATGCTAACACCTTGAGTTAAGCCTTGTGTTCATCTTAGCTTCGGATCTCGTTCCATACGCTAGCCAAAAGAGTTTCCGATAACCAGCAACTCTAGTGCATGTTCCAAAAGATCCTACTGGGCCCAACCACGACAACGACGTGCGAACACAGCAGTGGGAGTGTATAAGGTACTAAATATTAAAATGATTGATTTTCCCATTTTAAAGCACGTTACGTTGGGTGATTTTAGAATTGGACCTAGAATGTCTGGCCGAATTTATTGAGTAAAACATCGTTTAACAAAAAAAAATATAAATTAACTTTAGTAAATATGATTTCAACAATGTTTTTACATAAATGTACAGCTTTTTTAAATAATTTAGCGGTTTTCAGGTTTATTTTTCATTTAAAATTAAATAAATATTTATTTATTGGTTAAACAAATATAAAAGTATAATGTATAACCATCATATGTTAGTTTGATATGCGTAATATTTTGTGACGTAATAAAAAAACATATTATTTCAAATTTAATTTAAAAATAAATAGAAAACAACGGGGAATATTTTTGTTCGATGTTATTTTACCAATTAATATTATTTATCAAATAAATATATTCAAACGTTACTATTTATTTTAATAATAATAATGCATGATACCAACAACATACAAAATTATATTTTTTAAATGCAATATTAAATTTGGGAATAAAATTTAAAAAGCACTCATTTTATTTAAAGAATTTTAATTTTACTTTAATTATATTAACGGTTTAACAACTATTCTTGCTATAACCCACACTATATACAATTTGTATTTTGTGGGATTTTCGTTGGGTTTATTTTTATATAGGCTACTCTAAATCAGTGGTTATATGTTGGTCAATTATTAAAAAATAAAAAAAAATATTTTTAATAAATGGGACCGAATGTATATACGAAGAAAATTAAACACACTGACACATAGTAGGGCAATCTCTCTCTGCGTCAGCGACTCTCGATATCTTCTCAGGGTTTCTTCGATTGGTAAGGACATCTTTTAAAATCAAATGTATTTATATTGGGTGGTTCCCCACCGCAACAAACCAATCGGTTGTTAAAAGCAATAGTGTATAAACCCTTTCTTATCATTTGTAACCCCTTATATGACCAGTCAACCCCTGGGTCTCTATTTAAAAGTCACCAAAAGTGGCGCAGTCATCTTTCGTGCGAACCCTGTATATTTCTATAATATGAGGTCGTAGAGATCTCGGAGTGAATACGGATGTTGGGGCATTCTTTACCCTTTCATTTATTGCAAACAGATCCAACGACCCTCCTACCGTTAGGATTCTGCAGCACTCCGAAAATGGCGGTATTGTCACCACCTATACGGTCCCAGTATAAATTTATTAATTTCTCTGGAAGTCAAAGTCGTAGAGACCTGGTGCAAGTGTTAGGGTACTGTCTCCTCCTTCATTTAAGGCAAGCAGATCCACCGGCATTCATATTGTTAGGATTCTGCAGCATTCCGAATCTGGTGGTGTACAAGGTCGTTGGCGTACCTATGGGGGTTTTTGTAGTTGTGCGTTAAGTTATTATTATTTTATGGTAATTTATTAGATAATATACTGGTTTTACCCCGAACGACTGGACTACAGCCGGTAAACGCTACCGAGCTATAAATATGTAAGCTCTGGAAGGTCGAGTACTTTGCAGTAAAAAATAAAAGACTATTAAGTTTAATTTGGATATAGTTGCAAGAGTTATGCATTTTAAAAAGATTTTACAAAAAAGGACTGATGTTGAAAAATTATTAAGAGCAGATTTAAAAATATTACAGAATTACAGAATAAGTCTTGAACCATGGCTGATTTACGTTAATTATTTATTTAATTGATAAAGAATTACCAAAAGCACCAAAAAAAAAATCGATTTTAAAAATTAGGGTTTTAAAAAGCTCTCCTTCGGGTTTCTTTTTGACCCTTTTTGTATATTGCGTTAAATTATTGTTTTCGACAATTACAATACCCTCCTCCCCTCCGAATTTTTTTTATCGATAAAATACATTTCAATAAAAACTTTTGTTTTTTAAATGACATAAAATGCGTTATATCTAACATACATTGATAACCTTTGAAATAATTGTACTAAAATACAAAATTTCTTTTAGATATGAAAAAAGTGGGACGACCTTACAAAAATATCATTTCATAAAAAGTTGACACACCTATCTCACAAAAAGTTATAACACCACATACTGTAGTTTTATTGATTTTAAAGTCTTTTATTTTAAACTTGTATTTGGTAATTTTTCAATGTTAAACAAAAGAGTTAAGCACAAGTTTTACGTATTTAATTCGCAATAACCTTTTAATTTTTTATATCAATAGGTAGAGATTTTACGAAAATTCAAATAAAAGCTATAAATTGCAAAAAGGTTTGTTTCCCCGGTTCTGCTGCAATTGTCTTAAAACTGCATGATACTATAAGGACAGTTTCACCTGAAAAAACCTGGCTGCCACAGGTCACAGATGAGAGAAAAAATTGTAAATGAAGTTAATCGTCTTAACCAAGAACCTCAAATAACATTGGCAAGCTTAGAAAGGCTAAGGAGGGGTTATAGATCATGTTTCAAAAATACCGGGGGTCATATAGAACATTTAAACTAGGTATTAGGAATATTATAATTTTTTGTTGTAGGTATATTTTACTTCGTATTGTATTTTAATTTTTTCCATTTATTGTTATTTTGCTTGTTGGTTTAGAAATAGATATATCATACCAATTTAAGTATATAATATAATTTAAAGCCGTTCTTCTGATGAAAACCTTATTATAAAACTACTCCAAAAAGTAATAAACGTATTTTTAAAATTCTTGACTTTGACAAATAAGCACTTGTGACCTGTGGCAGCCAGCTTTTTTCAGGTGAAACTATCCTTATAGTATCAAGCAGTTTTTAGACAATTGCAGCAGAACGGCAAGAAATAAACCCAGCAACCCCAATATCACCGAATTCCTCGTGAAAATATCTATCTATTGATATAAAAATATACGGGGCATTCCATTTAAAAAATAAGTCACTCGTGCTGTAACTCTTTTGTTTTTGTTTTAAATGTTTTTCTGATTGGATTGTTGAATTCTATCGAAAGAAATACACGAAATGGCTATATTCGTTTTTTAAAAAAATACAGGAAAGTACAAAAATAAAGCCCAGTTTAAATAACCCTGTACGGCACTAACTACTAAGTTACATGTACCACATGCTAAAGTAGCTTTTATTATCACTTTTTTAGAGATTTATATTATTTTTATTGATGGCTTTAGTATGCTGGTAATTTTTGATCATTTAGTGTAGCAAAAAAGGTTGAACTCGAAAGTATTTCATGTATTTAATTCGCAAAACTTTTTAATTTATTTAATCAATAGGTAAAATTAATTGACGCTAAAATGTACAAATAAAAGCCGCTATAAATTGCAACAAAAACAATTTTTCAGCATAAATGTGTAAAACAAAGAGTGGCCCTTGAGCTTTTGAAAATGCATTTTTATACCAGCTTGTTATATGTGCATTTTTGATAAAATGTTTTAAATAACAAACAACCATATTATTAAAACCAATAGAGCTTATTTTATTTACGTATTTACATTGTTTGAATATTTTTATATTTTTTTGATAAATCCTTAATCACATGTAACGGACATACGTGTATTTTGTATGAGTGATGCGGGTCAAACTGATTGCTTTTTCGTTTTTCAATGTCAGTTTAAATATAGTTTATAGGTGTAGTCTGCGATAAGAGTAAAATAATTATTTTTGTACCAAGGGCGTAAAATAGCACTTTTTCGCCCACTACTTAAGGTTGCTTAACTAAGGGCGTAAAAGTACTTTACGCTAAAAGAATTGTTTGTAGTTAATTTTTCTTTATTTTTGTTAACACTGGTATATCGGATTCTTTTGCTGATGTTAGTGTCAAGCTTAAGAGAAATAATTTAAACAACTTTAAGTTACCAAAGAAATAATGTCAATAAGTAGTTTTCAAATCTGAGTTGTGAGCCGAAAGAATTCAAAAATAGAAGAAGCTGCAACAGAGATAGTCTGCCTACAGTTGTTGCCAGAACAGTCAAGACTAATTTATGAAGGAATCCAAAAGAACGATGGAAAACTACTTCGACAAAGTAGGAAAAGACTTCGCATAACAGTAGGGCTGCTTACAGGGCACGATAACCTGAGAGGACACCTGCACAATATAGGCTCATATAATGGGGACTTAAGTTGCAAAGAAGAGAAGAGACCACCTACCTTATCCTTTTGTGAATGTAAAGTGTTAAATCATGAAAAGGCACAAGAGTACTGCCTACAGTTGTTGCCAGAACAGTCAAACTAATTTATGAAGGAATCCAAAAGAACGATGGAAAACTACTTCGACAAAGTAGGAAAAGACTTCGCATAACAGTAGGGCTGCTTACAGGGCACGATAACCTGAGAGGACACCTGCACAATATAGGCTCATATAATGGGGACCCAAGTTGCAGAATGTGCGACGAGGGAGAAGAGACCACCTACCTTATCCTGTGCGAATGTAAAGTGTTAAATCATAAAAGGCAGGCAATATTTGGGCAACCCAGGTCTCGGGGCTATACAGACTCGTGGAAGAAACAAGACCAATGGGAGGATTGGTATGAAAGATAATGGGGGATTAGGCACAAAAAGCCCAAGAGGCTGCGCTGCCTCCGGTAGTAAATCTAGACGGCTCCCAGGGAAGAAGAAAAAGAATAATTTATGAAGGCCATTTACTGACTGTGAAGCGCCATGGAGATTGGTGCTCCTCGACTGTGACCAAGGGTTATATTGAGGATTCCGTACAAAATAAGTTTAAATAGTCATTAAAAATATAAGTTTTAGCACCACAAACTCTTCCGGCAATTCCAATGTTACCTTCAGAGAGATTGATGTTTAAAAAGAATCTAAAGAAGGAAAATAACCAGTTTTTATTATTTTTAATTGTAATTAATGTACTCTTAACATAACGTTAAATAAATAAATTATTGTTTTACCGAAAATTGAGGCTTTATTAAATTTTATTGTTGTTTTATAATTTAAAAATGCGGTTTTTGTTACTTCTTTGCCTTAAGGCGTAAAAGTGCAATTTTACTCCCTCGGCGTAAAATTGTTTTGTACGCTCGGTCGATGATATTTTAATGTCTCTTAAGTGTTTGTTTCTTTCGCATTGACCTACAAACTCACAATCTAAAGCCGAATATAAAACATTAAAAAGTTGTTGTTGCTTAAAAGTAATTTACCACAATTTGTTTTTTTATGAAACTCATTTTCTTTGGCTTTCTTACCAGGTATTCTGGTCTGCCTTAATTATTTATTTATTTTTATAAATATAAACATATTTACAAATCCAATATATCTTGTCATATTCAAGCAACCAAAAATAAAATAATGTTTTATTGGTAAAAACTTTCCTGGTATTTTATAGAAAATCCTTAACCCATCTTCATATACATGAAAATGTGCAAAAGCAATAAATGCATTATTTTTGTAAGCAGGTTTAACAAAAAAATTATTACCCTGGAGCTTTTGTAAACACTGTTTTTTTATTCGTTATTGCACGTGTATTTGGATTTTATAAATTTTTAAAAATCACGAACTTAAATTTAGTATATGAATGACATTTTAGGTAAAGTGGTTAAAGCATTGTTCCAATCAACGCAATTTTGTGACATAAATATAGTTGGGTTAAATAGGTATCGCGCAAAAAAAAATCTAAAAAAAAACACATTTTTAATTTTGTTTATTTTCAAAAGTAGTTTGTTTTTTATTCGTCAAACACGTTAGTACATTAAGGTAAAAAATAACAAACATAAAAAAGTTAGTCATACTTTAATATATTATGAAAAAAAAACCTAGCACCACAACTGAGGCTGTTATGATAGCCTTAAAGATAATAGATTTTTTATCTTTAAAATCTACCTCTTTCTTAATTTACCCAATATTTTAAATTAATTTAAGTTAATTCCACGCAAGTGCACGACATAGTATCTATGCAAATTTTAGCAACTTTTATCACAAGTTGCTTTCATAAACTAAGAAAATTACCTTTTGTACTGCAAGTTAGTTTTAATCTAGATTAACTATTCCGACATAATCGAAATCTGAATAAATTTTACATAAGTTCAAGGTTTAGAAACGAATTTGCAATAAAAAGGAAAATTAGGTTGTTACGAACAGGTATTTTCATTATTTATTTATTTACTTACTTTAAAATTTTACTTTTATTTGCCTCAGTGGCAGCTCTAGTACCTGCCCTTAACAAAGAAGCAAACAAAATGAGATACTGGGGGTTATTTTTTTAATATTTAAACCGTATTACTAAAGGTTGGGTAAATAAGAAAACGATAGAATTAAGAATTCTGCAGCGCAATTATGTAACTGATAGAAAGGAAGTTTCTTAACAATTTTTGGAGTGGATAATGAATTGATGAGTTGAAATTAACTCAGTTTCCAACAATTTAATTTTGGGAAAAACATAAAAATGTATAAGTAATGTTATGAAATTAAAAGAAAAGTATAAATTCTAAAAAAAAATAACAAAAATATATCTTTTTAATAATAAGTTTATCAAATTATTTACAGGACATATAACACATAATAGAAGAATAATTTTTAATTGTTTTTGTGCTACACCCTACCTATACTATACCTAATTATAGAGTGCCCCCAGTAGGCGCATAAAAACAGTCATTATTTATTATAAATTGTTCCTAGTTTAGTTTATTAGAAATAATTGAATACGTAAAATAATTATTAAACCATTTATTCCTACAAAAACTCATCGACACGAAAAATAAACAGAAATAAAAATCCTTCATAAATTTAAATAAAAACAAGCAAAATAAATGGGATTTTTTTAGTGCATATGTATACAACAAATAGGGCTGAACTTTCGAAAAATGCTGTAATTTTTTCGGATTACCGTGCATTTTTAATTCGCTAGTTTTTGATGGAATGTTTTAACTATGTGCTGTGCATAGCAAACAGCAGCAATATCGAAATTAGAAAATAAATAATAATTTACTCAAATTGTTTTGGTTGTTTTTTGTTAATTAATTAGCATTTATTGTTACTAAAAAGGAAAACAAAATTATCTCTATTAAAATGTATTGAAAAAATTAAATGCTTTTAAAAATAAACCAATTAAAATGGTGACTAATTAAGAGAATGGTAATTTTATGTCGTATCTATTTTGTTTATTTTCTTTGGTGTTTTTTAGAATTTTACGGCAAAAATACACAAGACGGCTATTTCACACTTTAGAAATCTACAAACATGCCCTGCTAATCCTGCTAACTGCTAAACTAATCCCTGCTGCTATTCATGTTGTTGATGTCCCTCATAGATAAAGTTTTAAAAATATGTACAAACAAGCAAACTAATTTATGGATTTAGCAACGCTAACACAATTCTCCAATCCACTAGGAACATACAGTTCTGTATTTCAAATGAAAGTAACAGGAGGGCTTATAAAAACAAGCAGATCTGCATAATAGACAGCCAGGCGTCACTTGGGGCACTAGTAAACCCCAAGGTAACATCCAAGCTGACATGGAAATCCCAAAAAGAACTGAAAGTCCTGGGAGAACGCAATGGGGTAACTCTCCACCAGGACATTCGGGAATAGAAGACAACGAAAAAGCGGACGAGCTAGCGAGACAGAGATCATCCACACCATACTTTCTACCAGAACCTGCCCTTGGAGTGACCAAAACCACAGCACGAGGGCAAACCAGGGAATGGATCCGAAACAACACGAGGAATACTGGGGGACTCTTAGTAGAATAAGACATGAAAAAGGCTTCATGAGGGGCCCATCGAAATGAACGAAGGAAGAACTACTCAGACAAAGAAGAAAAAGAACTTGCATAACAGTAGGACTGCTAACAGAGCACAATAACCTAAGAGGACCCCTACCTAAGATAGGCTCATACAATGGGGACCCAAGTTGCAGAATGTGCGACAAGGGGAAAGAAACAGCGTACCATAGCCTGTGCGGATGTGAAGGATTGAATCACAAAGAAGGATATTTGGCATATATTATATATAATATATATATATTATATTATAGAATATATCAACCAACCAGTCTCGGGGTTATACAGACTTGTAGAAGCAACAAGATTAATGGGAGGATTGATATAAAAGATAATGGGAGATTAGGAACAAAAAGCTCAGCTCTCAGGGAAGAAGAAGAACTCTAAAGATGCAGAAGTTGCAGCAGAAGATATTCTAGCTAATATACAGTCGAATATTTATAAAAATAAATTTTGCTCTTTACTATCTATAAATTTGTTTAAGGCATTATTTGCTAATTATACTACTATTATATATTTTGCTAACGTAGAAGGTTATATGCACATACTATTGATATTTTAACTAACTGCCTTCACCCTTTAAATTAACTCTAAATGATGAAAGACCATCCTTTGTGTTTATTGGTAAAAATAAAATAAATACATTTGAGAAAAAATATTTTTTAATAACAAATGCACTATATGTACTAACTGTACGAAGTTTTGGAGACGAATACTATACTTCTATATAATACTTTAGAACTTAGAAGACCAGTATCTCCACTGATAGAAATTTTATTTGAAGACATTAGGTTTTTTTGAAAATGTTATTTTTTTTCATTAAGTATAACAAAAATACAATAACTAATTTTAGTCTGGAGAAAAGGATCACTTACATTCGTAAGCATTCAAAATAAAGTGACAAACTGATTCATAAATTACCAATTTTAGGAACAACTATAAATTTTTACAAATCTAAAAAATACTTTGATATAGAATTAATTCATAAATTAAAGTGTTATTTACTCTTACATTAAATAATAATTAATAATTTTAAAAATGTCAAATTTAAATTGAACAAAAATATCGCATCATAGAAATACAATTGCCATTAAGAGTTATTGTGGAAAAAATATTTTTTATATATTGATGTCCTACTTTATGATGCTTTGTCAAAAGAACTATTACTGCAAGTAATAGTAACTGATTTAAAAAATATGTTAAAAATATGCTTTATAATTATTTACATGTTTTAATTTTCTATTTCTTTATCTACTGTGTTTTAATGACTTGTTTAATTTTGTAATAATTATATTTAATTACATGTTTCTATATCAAAAAATCCATGTAATAAATTTAATATGTTAGTTGTTATGGAATGGAATGGAATTGATTAAATACAAAAATGATTTTTTTCAGATGCCCACACTATTGAAAAGCAATGCAAAGAATCTGATAGAAGCTCGAATATTTCCGACCTGAAACTTGACTTACGAACAGGATCGTCGAATTCTAACGTGCATTGTGATATGGACTATATCCCCGGGGCAGAATCAGAAACCGGCAGCGAATCGGTCATAACCAGGATTGGGGTGCCTCTTGCCGGCCCTGTCAATGTTTCTGGACAAGAAATTTATCGATATTCTGCGGATTATACTGAACCTAGTTTTCCACCAAAGGTAAGACATTATATTACAATAAATATTTTTTTTTCCTTTAGCCTAAATTCTCTAGTCTAGTCTAGATTAACTCGTAAGAACAGAACGTAATGTGTTTGCACATAAATAATGTCAATTCTGTGCTAGTCCATCTTTTTCATTACCTTTTCGTAGTTTTTAACAAATACACCTAGTAAAACAGAATAAAGATAACTTTTTATTCAGTTTATGTTTGCTTCTACGCTATCGTATTTGCCAATGCAGGGTTTTAAGCCTAAGTTTAATTTATATTACGTGTATGATAAGGGTCAACGTTTGCCCCGAAATCCCTTTCCTATAAATTTTACTTAACCTACAGAAAATTGACCCTCCAATGCTGAACGCAAACTTGAATTTGTGGTCTATAAAAATAATAAAACGGCTTCTGCAAGTCTTATGCAAATATCGAAAAAAGGGGGAAATAGAACGATTCTGGTTTCACTATCGAAAGCTTTCAGAAATTGAATGGATTGGATTTTTTAGGCAAACTGAAAAATTGGGTAAATAGGGAAAGTGTAGAATACTAAGGTTTTGTGCAAAATATAGAAGAAAGTTTTATGTCTTTTTATTGTCAAAGAGCTGTTTTATACATTCGTTAATTTAAGTGGAATTTATGACAAAAATTATCTTCAAAATTTTGATAAAGATTTTTATATTATTTTTGGTAATAGTATTAATCTGTGTTTGATATAAATTATGTGATACTCATGTGCATAAATAGAATGAATAATAAAAGAAAATATACAATAAACCAAAAAGTGACTGCAAAGAAGAATTATAAAAAATACGTTAATGTTTTATTTTATAACTCCCGAGATCAAACCCGCAAGGAACATAACATTTTTTTACTTTATTTCTGTATTTTTTTTAATGTATTGCTCAAAAAAACTTAAAACAGTGATGAAGCTGAACATAGATAATTACATCTAACATAACATAGATAATTACATCTTACATTTAAGGGAAATCTTGGTCTTGAGAAATAGAACAAAATTATGGTAGTAAATTAAAATTTTAGAGCAATGTGATAAATAGGTACCTATGATGAATTTTAAATTCGAATCTTACGTTGTTTTTGAAAAGACGTTTGTAAGAGGTAAACCGACGGAAATTTTTTTTATTTTCCTTCTAGTCAGAAATTAAAAAAAACTTTACATTTATCCCCTTATTTACCTATCAATCAACAAAACACTATTTAATTAAAACATCTTTAAAAATTTGTCTACTGTTAATGACATTTTATTAACTTTGACTTACTCTTTATTATTACGCTTATGCAATTATTATACACTTTTTTACTAATTTCGTGAATAAATAATAAGAATGTAAAAAATTAGAAACACTTATTAATTAAGGTGTATTTTTACAGGATGGACAAAACAACAATGGTTACGTCCCCTACGTAGACTATTCCAGAGACTACAATCCCCCAATGATGCAGCCACCAATTTCAACTTCCATAGGTGGAGAAAGCCTACAATCTACTCGTCTTCAACTCAACTCCCTCCAGAACCACCAGATGAACCTCGGCGGAGGAGGAAATGGAAACACCCTTCCCCTCAACGACTTGTCAGATCTCCACATGGCACAATCAAACGGTTCCATACCTGGAATTGACCCCAGGTTTAGTGCTACGTACGGCAACCCATACCTGAGAAATCCTAGTGTGGGGCTTCCTACGCCTAACACAGCAAATCCGGTAGCTACTCCAGCACCTCCACCATATAGTCGAGAAAACTCACGGTTAGCTATTTCTAGTAGTGGAATGATCACCGCTAGTGCAAACCCAGTGAACACAGTAGTGTCGAACGGTGCGAACGGAAGTGTTCCGCAGGTTACAAGACTTCCTAATTCTCCTACAAGTCAGTATATCGTCCCTAGTTCGACAATAAAGCGAGGTACTCTGGCTACGCACGTGTAATATTTAGTGTAAAGTGGTGGGGAGGAGCGCAATAGCTTTGTACCTACTAAAAGTAAAACATTCACAAACTATTAACGTATTTTAGCTAAGAGATTGAGTGTTTGTGAACAATCTCATCAGCATATTTACATAAGTATTGTAATATTACAAGTTCTTGTAGATTTCACGGTTTAGAATTTTTAATAAAAATTTTATTTTTATTCAAGAAACAAACCAATAAGAACAGAAACAAGAAAAACATCACTCACTTAAAATTAACAAATGATTAAAGAAGGGTTCAATGGGTTAAGATTTTTTAAAATATTAATACATATTAAGTTAAAAATGTGTACATTGATTATTTTTTTTAACAGTTCTGATTATTTCAATGAATGGTACATAACAAGTATGTATAATCAAAATATTTTATTTAAATACAACAATTGGTTTTGCCCTTTTCGTAAGATCACCATTTTTATTAAAATTGTTAGATCCTGAATTCCACAAGAGCTTGTAAACATATCTATATCTCTCACACTTTACTTTTAGTAGTTACAAGGCAAAATTGCTTAACAAAAACTGTTTGTACCATAAAGAAATAAAAGTGATTTTTAAATAGATAGAATATTTTAGACGAAAATACAAAAAAGACTGAATAACCCAATATCAATCAAGGTAATATTTTAAATAAATTTAAAATTTGTTTATATAATTTTGTTGAGTCTTTCTAGACAAGGGTAGCACAAAAATCAGAAAGGTTGGTAGGAATTTGTTTTGGGGGTTGTAGCCAACATTTTCTGTTTTTACATAATTTTTCCTGGTTAAAGCTCTTGCAAAGAGTATAAATAATTATTGTAAGACAATTATAATAATTGCCGAATTAAATGATTAACATTAATCAAATTTTTACCGTTTTCTATTAGATAAATGGGGTTGCATATTTTTGTAAAGCTACTTTTAACTTATTTGTCTACTTGGCTACCTAGACAGGGTTTTTAGTTAAACGAATTGGTAACTCTTTAATTGTGCCTTTTTTAAGGTATTTTTTACAATGCAAGACCCTTATTCCCCTTCATTGTTATATATATAGGATATATATATATATATATATATATATATATATATATATATATATATATATATATATATATATATATATATATATATATATATATATATATATATATATATATATAATATATATATATATATATATAGTATATATAAAGATGTAATACTTCAGGTACGTACTCAGGGTCCAAAAATAAACATAAAAGTCTATACAAGTATGGGTCCGCAAGGCCTTCGTTTCCGATATACAGGGTGTTAAAATTTTTATTTAGATTTTTTTTTTAATGTTTTGCTAAACATAATTTAAGAACAATAATTTTATTAAAAATAAAAATACATATCGTTTAATTATACATTTTGTTTATAAATTCTTTTAATTTTGCTATAATAAAATCAGATACGTGTCATGCGTGGTATTTTTTTGTTAAATCCAAATATCTAGAAAACGGTTGCTCATATCGACTTTTAACAGGTATACCTTTTTGACGTAAAAATGACAAAACAGTTATTTAATTTACTTAAAAATGTAAGACAGTGCCGTACCAAAAAGTTGTAATTGTTCAAAATAGTAAAAATACGTGTAGCACCCCCTACAAGTAAGCGCCGTACTAAGATGAGATTCGAATCCAAAATCCATATACCAAATAACCCCCAGATACCAAATTTTACTTTAATATTTACATTATTATAGATTTTATTTAAAAAAATTTAATAAAAAGTTTAACACCCTGTATTTCGGAAACGAAGGCCTTGCGGACCCAACTTTGTATAGACTTATAGGTTTATTTTTGGACCCTGACTACGTACCTGAAGTATTGACATTTCCTCATAAATCACCCTATATATATTTATATATATATATATATATATATATATATATATATATATATATATATATATATATATATATATATATATATATTAGTTATTTGTTGTTTTGATCTGTTATTATTAAACAATTTGTGATCTCAAATTTCAGTTTAAATCTTGTGCCATAAACACTAACATAAAAGTATGCAACCCAAAATTTTGACATATTTCTGTAAATAAGTACATATCACGTAAAAGTCGGACTTTATACATCCACCGACAATATCTTGTCAATTTTTCATCATTATCAATTAAATTATTTACAAAAGTCCGCTGTATAAAAAAATATTTTTACTAATATTGGTGTAGATTCTTAAATATCTATTGTTAGGAAAATAATTTGCTTTTTGTAAAATCGACCCTGGAAATTTTTACTGTCTTATACTCAATAGATAATCCAAACAAAACTAGTGCAAACGTCTGTTTTAAACTATAAAGAAATAACCTTTGAACACATTAGGCATATTTAACAACCATCTTCTTATTTTCCTATATAAAAGAAAGCGTTGTGATAAACCTTTGAAAGTTTAATATAAAACCTTATTTAAATATACAAGAAACAGGACCGTATTTGTAGCTTTTTTCGTATGAAAACAAAATGTGAAATAGCCATCTTGCGTATGTTTTCCCGTAGAATTTAAAAAATAAATATAAAAATATATATATATATATATATATATATTATATATATATATATATATATATATAGAGGAAAGGTCGAATATGGGCCCCCTATTCGTTTTGCGTAGATAGCTTCAGAGATTTTGGAATTTTATCATGAAATTTGGTACACATAACCCTAAAAATGTGTTTTTTAGAGTATTTTAAAGTTGTATTTCTTTTTTTGTTAACTTTTTAGAAAATTAGTAAAATGTCAAAAAGTGTATATTTTGAAAACAGAGGCAGGTGCTCTAAATATGGGCCCCTTTAAAAAGTGTAATAAAAAACGCTATTTTTATTAAAAAAGTAGTAAAATATTTTCAAAATAAAACTAATAACCTTTTTTTTTTCAAACATGGGTTTAAAAAGAATACTTATACCTATTACATAAGATCATATTACTTAACGAATAAAGTCAAACAAATAAAAACTAAGACACTTTTTTATCAGCGTGTTAAAAAAAAAATACTTTTCTTTCTTAGCAAAAACAAACAAGAACTCAAACTTAAACCCTAAGTAAATTTAACGACAAAAGTCCCCCGTAATCGTCTTTTTCAGCTGAACATTGTTCATGTGCCCACAGGTTGCACATAATGCAACGAACCCAAAGCTCTCCTCTCTGGTCTTCAGAAAAACGCCCATCACAAAATAGGCAAACGGCGTCTTTATCATCAGGCACAGACTGTCCTATTTCATCAACATCCATGTCTTCATCATCTGGTAAAAAGGCTTGCTCTTCAGTGTCAGATTCATTATCAGATTTCTCTTTTTCAGTAATTTTGGGGGAAAAAACTTTTCTTTTTACCAGTATTTTAAAGCCTTTTTGGTGTTTTAGCGAGTGATACTTCTAATTCGGATTTGTATGGGGAAGAGGTGAAAATTTTTAAAGTTTTGATGGTTTTCTTCCTCGGCTACCCGCTTTTTTATATAATGGGTACTGGTAAAAACCCAAACGGCGACACAAATGGTGGTGATGTTGAGCTGCATGATCTACTACGTGAAGGTTTAGGTTGATTCTCTTTTTGTCAGTTTCTTCGAAGCTGGTAGATTGAATACCCGTAAAAGGTCTTTTAATAATCGGTGTGTTCGCAACATCCAAAGATTTTGAGCAACATGGTTGTTGCTCAACGTTTTTTTTTGGGCATTTTTTTGCATTATTACCCGTTGATTTGTCTTTCCCAGTGAAGCAGCTTCTACTTTTTCCCCTTTAAAAATCTGCATCGGAGAATATGTGGCGATAAAAAGGGTATATCCGGTTGCTTTAAATCCGTTTACTGCAATCTCAGCAGACTGTGATTTTAAAGCTTTACCCAAAATCTCTGCAAGGTCAAATTGGCTAACGGGACGTTGATTCTGACGTAGCGAATTTCTAATTTCCTCACTATAGTAGATTTAAGGTCCCCATGAAGGTTTTATCCAGCGGCTGGGTTTGTGTGTTGAATGAGGTGGTAGAGAAACTATAGTTATGTGATTTTCTCTAGCCAACAGAACTATTTCCAGATTTCTGGTGTGGTATAGTGACCATCTAGCACTAACAGAACAGGAGAATCTTCCGATGGCTTAACGAATTCTATAAAATGCTTCATCCAGTCAAAAAAGAGATTATGTTGCATCCAGCCACTGGGGTGTACAGCATATATTGAACCAGGAGGTGCACCACGCATGAGTTGATTATTACGATTTTTCCGTGGAAAAATTAACATCGGTGGAACAAAATGACCACCGGCTCCCATAGCTCCCCAAATTTAAAATGACCAGGGATCCTCGTTCTGCCGAAGTAATGGATGCAATCTGTCTTTCCTTTTCTTCCCACAACCCATTATTTTACTTTGAACAACAGTTAAACCTGTCTCATCTACGTTATAGATTCGGTGCGGTGAAAAATTTTTTGCTTCGTACTGGGTTTCAAATTATTGAAAAACTCTTCTACGTTCGATTTGTTAAAACCTAATGCCCTGGCAAAAGACGTTCCAGTGGGTCTTCTAAGAGATAGCATTTTTTTTTGCCGAGGGTTAAAGCCGTCCAACCAGCTACGTCCCCAATGCCATTTTTTTTTAAAGGGTTCTCAATACCATTCTTAATAGCCCAAAATATAAGCCAACTTTCTAATATCTTTTCTTGTAAGTCCATAATATAGAGCTTCCATTTCATATATCTAACCATCTCTTTTCAAGCTCTGATCCTAATACAGTTTTCTTCCCAACTGTGATTGTACGCAACTTGTGGAGTCAAATCTTTTTTTTTTCTGGCGTTTAAGCAGTCTTTGTAGAGTTGATCTAGGAACTTTAAATCTTTTACTTGCACGCTTGGTACCATGATTTGTTTTTTTACACTTTCCAAGGCTCCCACTATGTCTTCATTTTTCCATTTCTTTCTTATATTTTTTTGGGAAAAACTTTGGTTTTGTACGTGACATTTCAGTCTAAAATAAAAAAAACCCAAAATTAGACGTTGGTCTAAATAGGGCACGGGCCCTATTACCGACATCAAAGGGCCCATATTAGCAACATTGCACATTTCAAAACAAAAAATCGAAAAAAAAATCGAGGGTTGGTAATATAATATATCAGTTCAAAAACACCAAATTTCAAGATATAAAGAACCCCTTAAAAATTAAGCAGTTATATTTATGCTATTTCCTAATTACAATTCCAAAGATTGCCTTAAAAAATTATGGAAGTTTCACAAACAAAACATCACACTATTCTCGTTGCCAGCAATACGCCACTAAGCGGGATTATCGAAAACGTATTTCACCAAAACGAAAATTTTTTAAAGGGAAAAGTGATAGATGTCGCTACTTGGCGGCAAAATATCGTGGGGCCCATTAAATGCAGAGCCCATATTCGGACCTTTTCCTCTATATATATATATATATATATATATATATATATATATATATATATATATATATATATATATATATATATATATATATATATATATATATATATATTGTTTTAAAACACATTTATTTATTGTAATATATTTTAATTTAAAGATTTTTGTATTTATTTTCGATAGCAACAGAATTAGTTTTAAAATGATCTAAGGGGTATTCTAGTCTAGAAGCCCGAATTTCGGGAATGTTTATAAAGATTTTTTTTTTTGAAAAATGAGACGCTTGTTAAAACGAACTTGGATATAACATTTCCCTTTTATTTCAATACAATTCATTTTTTAAGGATTCTACGGAAAAAAATGAACCAAATGACTTTTTTACATTTTGTTTTTATATATGAGAAAATTCACAAATATCCAGTTTTCTTTAGATGATCCTATATATCTGTATAAAATTTTTCATCACTGTATTTAAGAATCCACAGCCCACCGTGCAAAAAAAATATTTTTTACAAGTTGCCATGGAGCTTCCAAATAGTCAATTTTAGTAATTATTTTGGTTTTATTACTTTATATTCCATTCTTTAAAGTTTCCTTCTGAGCCTAACATGTAGAGAACGGACGGTCAAATATCACGATTACTTTAAAAGTAACTTTTGACTGTCCTGTAGATGTCAAGAGGAAAAAATAAAAAGCTTTTAATATTCTATAGGGTATGTGATCACTAAAAAACTTAAGTAAATAAAAAGGATTACAGTTCTTTTGAAACACCTGTATATCACAAAAATCTAAAACTTTTTATATTTTCCTCGTATTTTAAAATGGAAAGAACACAGAGGTTTCCATTTTGTAAAACATTCGTAACAATCATATGCTTAGTGAATATGTTATTTTTATGACGTTGTTAACTTTTAAAAATGTTCTTGTTAATATTATAAAATATATACCAAAGATATTTTTTGTATATTAAAAATTAATAAAATGTATATTTTTTAACGTTTAATTTCGTATGTCAACGATTCTGTAAACTATGGCTTAAAAAATTATTGATTTAATATACATACATCTACATATAAATGTATGTGTCAATAAATATTAATATGTCAAGATTAGCGCCTTCTTGACTTTAAAGTTTTACTAACTCATATTCTACTCATTAGTTAGCTTTTTACCTTTAATTGCGGAGCTGGTGGAGGACTGCATCAACTGGTTAAAAATTAAAGTAGTTTTCAATCCTTAAGGCGTGTTTACACCTTAGTTGAAAACTAAAAGTTGACGAATATTGTTTGTAGAAAACTAAAAGTTGTCAGCTAAAAGTTGCTCTTCTGAAATTAGATCATCAAGTGGCAGATTTTTTGTAAAAAACTAAAAGTTGCCCTTCTTAAATTTAGAGAAACAAGTGGAAAACTTGTTGTCACAGTATAGGCGCGAAGTGGAAGTGGAAGACAGAAAAAGTTGCTGTATTTTGTAGAATAAGCAACAAGTTGCCGCAACTTTGGACAACTTAGTGGAAGAGTGTGTAAACGCGGCTTTAGTTTTTTACAGTTCTATAGACCTCAGTCACAACCATTAGACAGTGCAGTAAAACTGCAGAAAGAAGAAAATTTAAAATTGTTTTAATTTTCTATCGGTAGATGGAGACACCTACCTGCCCTAAAGTACCAGGTGCAAAAGTTGATTAACGAGACAAGCATGAGTAAATACAATTCTAAAATCAAGAAGGCGATGGTCAAGATATTTTTTCTGAATATTTGATGTTTATGTTTTAATTACTCCCAACCGTAATATAAACACTATAAAAAAATGACTCGTTTTAGAGTTGTCAGTAATACCACTTTAGTGACATTGCTGATTACTTTTTCAACTACGTTAGGTTTTAACTGGCCTATATAAATTGTAGATTTTCTCCTATATTTTTTAGTGCAATTGTTGCATTTTTGATGTTTTCTAGTTTATTTTTTGTACTTAATCTTGATATTTCACCATATTTGCTCACTATAGTTATTTTCTTATTCTGTAATTATTCCCTGTATATTCCTGTATATTTTTATTTTAGTCATGTACATTTTTAGAATTTTTTAGTTCTGTAAGTATAGTTTATCCAATAAATATGTTGTCAATTTTTGCCTGCCATATCAACACAAACACAAATGTAAAGTTAGTTTAATCTTGCTTACTATTTTCCTAACATATTTTAAAAACTTAACCTCCCACAAAGTTTTTTTGGGTTTTGTTTAATAAAAAAAAAATTTTATTTTTATCTTATATTATAATTTTATATATATATATATATATATATATATATATATATATATATATATATATATATATATATATATATATAATATATATACTATATATATATTATAAGTATATATATATATATATATATATATATATATATATATTATATATATATATATATATATATATATATATATATATATATATATAATTATATATATATATATATATATATATATATATATATATATATATATATATATATATAAGCAGCTTTTTTACATCCATCCTCTCATTTATAAAATAACATTAAGGGAAAAGTAAGGAAGATGGAACTTAAAATATCCAATTTCCAAAAAGACTTTACAACTATTTTAGTTTTGTACTATTTACTACAAAAAACCTAGTAGACAATTTTAGCTCAAATTAATAAGACATGTGTACATATTGAACATATCTTGCAATTTTTCTAAACTAGAGTACTGTTACTATATTGTGTATAAGAATTTTTTTAAGTCTTGACAAATAGCAATATTTAATTAAAAAAAAATTTTGTGATTGTAAAATAAAGAGCCTACTTCATAATATTGATGTTTTGATTTTTCCTAAAATGCTGATAATATAGCTTTAGACACCGAAAATATCCTGAGGAAGGAAGTGTATTTTTGCATATTTTCAGATACTTATATCTTCATAGGTAATTTAATAAAAATTTTGGAAAAAAAATTCATTTTCTAGAAGACAATTAGGGTTTCTTTAGGAATGAAATCTTAAAACACGTGTCATAATTTTTAAAAGCCAAAATTTGTGCACGTTAGGAAGAAAAACCATGACATAAAATCAACCTCAATGGTTTGGCTCTTTTCAGAACCTTAAAATTATTGATTCAGTGGTTTTAAGAGAACATGATGTTTGATCATTATACTGGTCTTTGGCCAGCATTGTAAATCACATGAGATGTGGTCAGAATAAAAAGTCAGAGCTAATAGGCTTAGAACTGCTGATTACTCACACTACAACAAAGCTCCCAATGCTACCTACCAAAGACAGAGCTGAATAGATGAATTAAGGGTGTATACCAATTTTGACGTCAAGTAAGTCAATTTGGGTTAATTTTAATTTTATTTACTCAAAAGTACACAATTTGGTCCTGGTTGATAAATTATAATAGGTAATAAAATAAAACTATAACATTTTATAAATGATCATTTTATTATTATAACTAGAACCTTAATACCTATTTTTTTAAAAAAAAACCTCGACGGGTGCCTAATTAAAATGTCTAGGAGGCAGTTTATATACTTATAAATGGGTATGACAATAGAAATTTAATATGCTACCTGCCAGTACCAAGTTTACCAGTACCCTTTAAAATAAATTCTTCTTGGTGTACAGTCAGAGACTACAAAATGACGTCTTTTAGTGTTCGGCTAAAAAAATGTATATATTGGGGAAAATTTTTTTTTAAATCAAAAATTTTTCATTGGATGAGCCATTTCCCAAAAAAAAAAAGTAGAAAATTTCCCCCATCAGTGTTTCCCAAACTTATCTAAAGCGCGCCCCCCTTTTTTTTAAAAAAATTGTTCACGCCCCCCCACTCATCCCCCAAAACCCCAAAAAAGCGACAAAAATAGCGTGCCTAATTTACAACTGATGGTTTCTCAAATTTTATTTTACTTTCTGTTTTTTTTTTAAACTAAATACATTTAAAAAATTCAAAAAAATTTTTTAAAAAATTTTGGGTCTGTTCCTTTTGTAAACTAGTAGTACTTCTGCCAGACAGCATTTACAATAAAAATAAATAATAAAAAGTCGACTGCACATTGTACACCGCGACATCTTTGTTTGTGTCTACATCGCAATATTTTTCCCCCTGATATTCGCGAAGGCTCTACCCTTTTTCTTCGCTAGTAGATGGCACTCTGAAAACGATATAATTGTGTGTCTCAAAAAACACAGCCTAGATTTGAAAGACTAGTTTCAAAAAAAAAGGCGCATGGGTCTCATTAACATTGTAATATTTGACTTTATTTTTTTTTTTTTTTTTTTAAAAAGGGTTTTTTTAAAAATTTTTTTAAAATTTAGTTTTTTTTGTTTCGTTTGATAATTAATTGTTAATTTTTATTTACGGCTTTTTTAAAAAAAAAAAACATGATTTAACAAAGTAGTGTTTTTGTCTTATTTTGGAAAAAATTTCCCCGGGGGAAAACCCCCCCCTACCTTTTTTTTCGACCCCCCCGGGGGGGGGGAAATTTTTTTTTTTGGGGGAAAAAATGCCCTACATAAATTAATTTAGTTAAGAGAAAAAAGAAATATAATTTATTATCTGGGGCTTTTTCAGATTTCCCCGTTCACCGGGTAGTAAAAGAAATTTCCCCCCCAAGGATGGGTTTTTTAGGGTCAAAATTCCCCCCACATTTAAATTTTATAATTGATAACTTCGGATCTAAGGATAGACCTCCACTTCTTACAAAAATCCAAATAAGAATAAGGCCGTAGCTTTACTGCATTGGGGGGAATAAATTCTGAAATATTACGGGAACTGGTTTTTTGGGTAGTAAAGGTACTTTGAAAACCTGTCCAAAAAAGGGGGTTTCAAAAAAAAGGCAAAATTTATAAACCAAGTAAGAAAAAAAACACCCCCCCCAATCAAAATTTTACCACCACCAAATAATAGAGAACGTCAACAGTCCTCTCCTTTTTCCCTTGAAATAGCTTACCGGTGGGGTTTTGGGGGAAAAACAATGCAGCGGCTGCGTTCGAACGGTAAAGGGAAAAAAATTTTCCAGTAAAACATCGGGAAAAAATATATGACGCGAATTGAAGCGACTGGGTTTCAGGCATTGGCAACGAAAAATTAACTAAATGATTATTTTGAGAATATTGATTGGAGCTTTTTGTGCTGTAACAATATTAATAACGCGACCGAAATGTTTCACACCATTTTGAACATCGCCATCGATCTGTATGTCTCCAGAGCAAAAGCTGTTACCCCTAAATATCCAACTATTTTTCAAAGAATACAGATAACCTAATTAAAAATAAAAACAAAGCCTACAATAAGTATAAGCGCACACGACTACCTACTTAAAGCTTCCTGGTCCTACGTTAAGTCTCAAACGAAATACAACTGGTTATCCTTCTGAGATAAAGTTTGATGAGGGGGCCGATGATCAAGATCGATTGCTAACTTTTTTTCCAATTTTATTTCAGTCAGTTTTTTACCGGAGACCCCCTGGTGTTAATGTTTTTTTTTGTCCTCCCATAAACAACACTTCTTTCAACATAACTATTAAAAAACGGGTTTTTTGAAAAGCTACTCAAATTAGTGAAAAGGGGGACCCGATGGGATACCCAATCCCTTAAAAATTTTTGTTCCCAACCCCTTTGGGGATGCCACTGAGATTTTTTTAATTTTTTTTTAAAATTTTGGGGCCCGTTTCCTGATGTTTGGAAGACTGCCTATGTTACAGCTACTTTTAAGGGGGAAAGGGAAAATGTGACGTGGAAAATTTCCAATATCCCGGCTTGACGGCATGGGAGGCCCTCGAGTCAATAAATTTTTTAATTATTTATTTATTTACAGTAAAATACACTCAGGGTAAACCCCCAAAAGGAAAAAAAAAAAAAGGAAAAAAAACACAAAAAATAAAAAAAAAAATTAAAAAAACATACAAAATAAAAACACAATACTATAACTAAAAAAATTTTCCCCCAAAAAAAAAATATTAAGGGTTTAAAAAATTTTAAATTTTAAAAAGACTCCCAAACCTTTGCCATCTCTTAAAAAAATACAGACCGATATTAAAAAAGTACAATTGTGATAAAATAAGTTATAATTTTGACACATGCGGTCAAAAACGTTTTTGACCATAATTTTGGGGGTATGTCCTTTCACGAAGAAGGGGGGTGACGAGTTCGACGCCTGGGAACCAAGAAATCCCCCATACTCGCAGATCCCCCTACAGTGAATCATCCCATTAATCAGTTTATAAAGAAACAAGAGGCCCTGGACAAATCTGATGACGCGAAACCTGGCGACCAGCCTCAACTGAAGAAAAAAGATAGTTCTGGAATATGCGAGATTGGTTGCCGTAAAGCGACCAAAAAAACCGTTTGTAAAGGAAAAATAATCTTTATAGGTGGAGAATAGTTCATCCGTAATGATGTTTCAAAAATTTTTGGGAAACGTAGAAATGATCAAAAGCCTCTGTAGTTAGTTCAAAAACCCAAACCCTTTTTTAATAGGACAAGGTTAGAAAATTTTAAGAGGGGAAAGATAACTTTTTTAAACTTTCTCTTTTACTCTGAACGTCAACATAGTTTCGTGAACAATCGGTCATGCCAGACCAACATTCTCTATCGTCTCATCTTTTCTTTGTTTTTAAAGTTTTGATGATGGACCATTCATTCCATTAATAAATTAAGCTCGTAGGTATTCGGTCTCTTTTATCATGGATTTTAATTACCCCGGAATCGGGCACAAATGGTCAGAGTGAAGGGGGGTCTATCAAAGACAATTAAAGTGATTTCGGTGCCTCAAGGATCCCTTGGGGAAAATTTCTTTTTAATTTTTTTTTAATGACCTCAAGACTTGTTTAAGAACGCTTTTTTTTCCCCGAATGACTTAAAAATTTACAAAAAGTTAACAGCATAGACGACTGCTTGAAGTTACAATTAAAATTTAAATTAACGCATTGGTGTATAACAAAAAAATGGAATTAAATATCGCAAAATGTAATTATTTCATTCACAAAAAAAAAAACCCATTTTAACTCTTCTATAGTAACGACTCAATTATACCCAAACAAATTTGAATTATGCCTTGGGGGCATATTTTTGTACTGAATTAAGATTTAATAACCACATCAATTAATCTTTTAAAGCAATTAAAATTATGAGTTTAAAATGAGACGTTGTTGGGAATTTTGAAATCCAGGTCTTGAAATCCCTTTATTATTCTTGTACGGGGCACCGGGGTACTGTTGTTTCTGGTCACCCTGCTATAGACTCATCTTAAGCGTTAACGTCTTCAAATTAATTTTTCAAAAATTCCCCCTTTATAGGCTTGAAATGGATTGTTATTTTCCTAAAACTTGACTGCTTCGGAAAAGTACACTTTGCGCAACTTAGAAAAAATTTTTCCACGACGTCAGAAAACAAATTAAAGCAATGATTTTTTTTTAAAATTTTGTTTAATCTGAAAGAACTACTACAACCATTTATAAATGGGTTTTTGTTATAAATTTTTAAAAAAAAAGTTATTAAATTGTAAATTAATTGCAGAACCTGTAATTTCATTTAGCGGGTCATGGAAGCGCTTATTGTACGGCTTGATGAAGGGTTGCAAACTCAGGAGGGGGGGGTTTTTCATGGTCAATATTTTATTCGACATATCCTTTTTCTGATTTGTGGATTCATCAATGTAGCTCTCAGCTACAGCCATTGTTTCCCCGCCCCAATCGCTTGACATTGGTAATTCCTTCTCCAGAATCGCTAACAAAAAGTCGCAGGGATCGACGAAAACTATGTCCAGTGTACCCTTTTGGGTTTTTTAATTTTTGGTATCAGCAATTTCTAAAAACATTTTACCTATTGAATTTATTCCCACACATTGCGTACTCCCTGTTCTTGTTTTATGGACAAAAAAAGTCTGTGGGGTATGTGGTTTTTAAATTTTTTATATTTAGGTACAATTGCAGATAAAGTCCGTTATTTGTTTCATCGGACACTACAAAGATTCTGGAAGTGTTATTTTTACTGTCAGGAATTTTCACCACTATCAAATTTTCATTATCCTGTATGTCATCAATCATTATTTTTGTAAGTTCATCTCTCCTACAAGCACCGGCTAATCCAAAAATTTAGCAACTTTTATTAGAAGGTAAATATTATAGGCTTCTTTCATGAATCTTGAAACTTCTTTTGCTGAAATTTTTTGTTTTTTTTGGCCGATATCCCACGTTTTGGTGTTTAAGTAGTGATGTTAGCTTGAAATATAAACTTAAATCAAGGTTCCTTTTCACTTTGAGGACACATTTTAACATAGAGTATTCTCCATAAAGTATTAGGTTTATATGTTTTTGCAAATCCGCAAAATAGGCCAAGAACACTTCTTCTTTAATACTTTTTGTCCCTTGCTGGAGCACCAGTTTTCGAAATGACTATATTGATTCTCATATTTTTCACGAGATTTTGCTGGTAATAAATTCAAACTTACGGTATTTGCGCATCCAGGATAGAATCTGGTAGCCCTCATAACTACCATTTTAAATAATTATTTTGTGGGATTTTATTTAATTAAAAGATACTATACGCCTTTTCATTAAAAATGCTTTTTGTATTAAATTCATTTGTGCAATTGCTTGTCATATGGAAAAGAAAAATCTGACATGGGTTAAAATCACCAAGATTACAATTGTTGCTTGACTTGTCATAATCATTTATTATTATTATACAGGGAAATTTAAAAAAATGTTTTTTTGTGTTTTAGTTGAAATATTGAAAATTACGAAGTAACAAAACAAAAAATGAGAATAAACTAAAACTTGCAATGGCTTCGTATATTGCATGAAATAGCCTAAATTACTAAAATACATATAAATCTTGCTTACCTGTAAGATTTTGGAGTAGTTTTACTTTTCCGCAAGGCGTGCAGAAAAGTTCACTTTTCCGCACGCCGTGAGGAAAAGTGCAACTTGGCGCACTCAAATGCGTGCGGAAAAGTGGACTTTTCCGCACGCTCGTAGGAAAAAGTCTTTTACCGCACCACCAGCAACTAAATTTACTGGGTATTGATAGCCTAGAACACCGTAGATTTTACCTGACTGTAATATTTGGATTCCAAATAATTAAATATACCATAAACTGCTAAAATCTTCTTGCGCTCATTAACTTTCGTGTGCCCCCTCCTGACACTCGTCTTCATAATTCAGCTTTTTTACTTTTTTATGACGTTTTGTCATAAATGACATTAGGGTTATTTGACTGGTGTATGTATAGTATGCAAAAAGATAAAAAGGTGGGTGAAATGGTGTGTTAATTGATTTTAAGTTTACCTGAATTTACTTCAGCATCAAGCATAGGTAACCATGTATTATTTAAATTAACAGATATAGATGATACACGGAAACGTAGATTATTATTTGTGATTTTTGAGTTTTTTGGGAGGTTTACTTCATTTTTTTTGTTGCAGGCGATCTGCAAGTTCATAGGGGTCAATAGGGCTGCACAGGGTCAGCTGGTATACCCCGGGACCTGGACCGAAGAGGTTCCATTTTCCAAAAAGTAGTAAGGCGAGTATCCCAAATGAAACAAACTGAAACATAAATCTGCCACAAAACTATAGAACACATTTACTGTAAATAATGGCAAAATTATATTTGGACTTCTTGTAGGTGGTTACTGCAAAAAAGTAAAACAAAAGTCAATATTTTTAACACTTAAATTTATTTTTCTAAATTTTTAGACCATTTTAGAACTTTATACGCGTGCACAGAGCATTTATTACAAATAATTTTCGATACATTTGTTTTTCCTTTTAAAAGAAAAAAAATATTTGTAATTATTTTTATATGACATTGATCTATTGTTATTTATAAAAAAAGAATATGTATAAAATGGACGGAAATATGATAAAAATAGGTGTAAACTTTCTTAAGACCTAACCAGAAATTTGAATTATTTTTTTCTATTTCTATTTTTTTTTTATTTTAATATTTGCATTTTAATGCATACAGTGTGTTTCAAACAAGGAAGTTTAAAGGTGTATGGAAGCCCAATACTGTAGAATAAAATTGTCCAGGCGTGCAGGGCAGCGGGAATCGGGGATTGGCCCCGCGGGTTGCGCAATGAATAGTAGGTCAGAGCCGGACTTCCATAATTCTTTGTTACTATCTATAAAGTTGACATCATCAAATGTCAAATTCAAGCATTCACTGTTTTTTTATTTTTTGCACAAAATTGTTGGTTATTAAACGATCTACCATAGAATATTTAAAATTATTGTGTAATATTAGATTTTATATCATCTGATATAATATGGAAAGAATAGATGCGCTTTGCAGCCTTCTATTTAAATGGTCGATATTTTTGGGAGTTTTGTATTTTTACCAAAAATCTTTGTAAATAAATAAAACACCATTTTTTAAAAATAAATTTCAAACATTGTATGATAGTTTCATGTACTTACCACCAATTTTGTGATAAAAGAAGGGCAAGATAGTGTAAATGAGTTTAATCTAATCCTAAGATTGTGGTTGTACATTAAAAAGTGAAAATTTTTATAACTGCTTTTTAGCGCATATACTTTTCACTAATAACAAACATTCATGAGACAGAATAACAGTGTTTAAAAATGTTTATTAACCTTTGGTACCTAGGTATCCATTGTAACAGTAACCGTTAAATATTACGTGTCTACAGTATGTCGAGCTTAAAAAAGTTGATTATGTAAGTTTAAGAAACCAAAATCTAATTTCTTTTTAAACAAATACAGAAAAAGCAAAAATGAACTTTAACATAAAATTGTACTTTCTTTTATTCAATTAGAGGACCTGTATATATTAAAATTTGGCTGGTCTGCCAGTAATTAATAATTTTGATCCTTTAAAAAGAATGTACCAAATTATTAAATGATATAAAAGTACCTAAATGTAAACCTTATTTCTTTTTAATAATCCACAGAAATACACATACATTGTGGAAATCATATAAAAGATAGTTAAGATTGCCTTACTTTTCTCACTGCTATTTCCTATGAAATTTTCATTTTCTATTATTCATAATTGATATATTATTATTTTATTCGGTTACCTAACGTTACGTCTCATAAGAAGCACCTATTTAAATATAAGAAATACTAACCTAAAGTAAAAAATGCCGGGTATGTTACCCTTAGATTTGCAAGACAAAACCATACAACCTCTAGTCATTTTGTTACGATATTATAAGTAACAAACAATAAACACAAAATTATAATCACAATTTAATAAACACTAATCACTAAAATAAGAAGGTTTTTATCAATCCAAAAAACATCTGCAACCACAAAATATAATCACACAAAGCAAAACAATCGAAACTAATACGGCTCTCATAAAAGTATAATGAGTTGCCTAACTACACACTGATTTATCAGTGTGTAAGTAGGCAACACATTAAATTATTTTGTGGAATTTCGTTATTGCGCAAAATCGGCGAGGCCAACTCTGACAGTTATTTTCATACTGGGCTGGACATTTTTTGATCGAATGGGCCATAGCATTGGGCTTCCATACACCTTTAAACTTCCTTGGTTTCAAAATTAGCAAACAGGTCATATTCTATGCAAAAAGACAGAATAAAAGTTCCTATGACCTAGGAAATGTATCGTGTGCTAGGTCTTTCAAAAGAAAAATTATTAAGATAGTTTCTGCTTAATATCTGGTAAATTTTATATTTTGTTGTATCTCCAGCCCTGTTAAAAACAATTTCTACAGTTCTGTTTGTGATAACATTTGCAATATAATAGGTTTTTTAACACCCAAGAAATAAAAATATATGCGGCTTATTTTTTTTCTGAAAAATCTTGCATTTTTAATAATTTTTAACGATGCCTTACTTAATAATTTATGTCAAGAATTACTGAAAATTCGTTGCTAAAAAGAATTTTCTGTCCATTCTATACTAACAGTGTATTTTGGTTTTAGGAACGAATAAATTGTACACTATTGTTTATGACGACTTACTGAAACAACGATGAAACTTTACAGGAGAAAACAGATTTAGTTTCTTGGGAAAATATTTCGAATTTTTATTACGAAAATTAAGAGGCGCTTAAAAATTGGGCAGTGTTACGCATTTTTATTTCACAATTAAGAAAGTTCCTATTTAATTATTTATTAGTAAACAAATGTGGTTAAAAATTGACACGGTGCGTTTTAGCCCAATCAAATTGTCATTCAAAATAGGGCCCAAGTAAGCATAAAACAGGCTATTTAGTTTTATTGTTTTAATAGGTCTATTAGGGTGCTGATAACAGTAATCTGTGGTTTCCCACCAAACTTTTTGATGGGAGAACTTTTGGCAGCCCAAAAACCACGAATTTTTTTGACTTTTTCAGTTTTTTCGATATATCTCGGAAACTAATAGTCCTATCGATTTTTTTATTTTGTACTATTTTAAAGAGCATTAAATTTCCTACAATTTTTATAAACTAATGTTTCGTGTAACTCTAACAGCCAGCGAGCTACATCTTGTCAAAAATTGTCTATTTTTGCCAACATTGCAAAAAATCGCCAAATCCTTCTATTAACTCCTTCATATTTTATTATTACCTACTCTTTCAAAGTATTATAAGAATTATAAAATTAATTATGTTTAAAAATGGCCTAGCTTTGGTCTTAAGATCGGGGGAGTAAAGGAGGAAGGAGCGTAGGTAGAAGGGAGGAGTGACGTACAGTGTTACGATCTTATGGTATGACGGGACAAAAATCATCAATCTGATTGATACAATTTAAAAACAAAAAAAATTGTTATCTACAGCCCGTCGCTTATACTTTCTAATGGGTTTTTAAACTTTTGGTGCCACGACTGGGGTACAGTGTGTCCCTAAAATAACCTATAAATTCATTCAAAATGTGGGGGTTTTTTTCCGAAAAACGCTTGGATCCGTCGATTTTTTATTTTGGTTGGGGTTTTTTGGCATGATAATTTCATGTATACAGTGTGGCCGAAATACAACAGAGCTTACCTAATTTTTTTTAAATTGGAAATGAAACATATTAATATAAGTAAATAAATTTTATTATAGCATGCAAAACAAAATAAATAATCAAAAATAAATCTGCATCAGAACTACATGATTCTTCAATTAAATTTAAGTTAGGAAAATGTAAAGAAATATAATAATAAATAATATAATGTTCTTGTCTGATCTAATAAAAATTTAAATTCATTAGTATTAATTTTATAGCCAGATGCTATGATTGTTAAAATTAAACTTAAATTTTAATTAATTCACAATTGACTCCTGTGATTTCTGCACTTATTTGTGGGTTATGTAATAAACGCCTAGCAGTATTTCCATAATTTGTGGAGCCATACCCAGGCTTAGGTTTATCAATTATTATTAGACCCATTTTAGATTAAAATTTACTTTGGATTCTTTTTTGTTGTTTTCAAATGCCAACTTTTAATTTGTTATTGATATGATGTGCAGCAGGTATAGTTTGTCCAAGCTAACATTTTTGTATTGGCTTACATGTTCAAAAACAAAAATTACAAGACTCAACGTCAAAATCAGCTGATTGGCGTAAATCACCCAATAATGGATTAAGGGCATTTCAATTTTTGTATTAAATTTTTTTTGTGTTTGGGTGTGTTATTTCGTGTTTTAAAGTAATAAGTGAGATTAGAGATTACTCTGCAGTGTTTTTATTTCTTTTTTGTGTGGACTATTACATTTTTTATATTTCATAATTTATTTTATTTTGGACTAAGTTTTTATTTTTATTGGTTTAAGAAAAAACCACTAGAATAGATATTTTTTAGTGTATGATGCACAATGATTACTGTATTTCCAGTTTGGAAAACCTTCGAAACCCACTTCAGAGCTGTGATGAGTCGGAGGTAAGAAAATATAACCTAATAAATATTTTTGAAAAATGATAATCAGAATAGTGATCTTGCAAAAGGTAAAATAACTCGTTTTAAGAGTATCATAATCTAAAAATACATCCTCAGATGTGCCAAATATTTTAAGATTTAAATATATTTATGAATGTATTTTTTAGGATCGCATAGTGGCAGTTGCTGACAATATAAGAAGCAAAATATGAAATTTATAAGTAACTTAGGCTTAATGGAAAAACCAAATGTGCAACGCACGAAAAGGAAATTTTCAAAAGGTTTTATGAAAAATGAAGATTTAGAAAAAAATAAAAATCTTGGATGAAACCTGGATCTTCTCGAACAGCTCTTTCCGCAGGTCTTGGCAGGATGACGATGTATATTTTAGTGGAAAGGTAAAACATTCTAATGACTAATTATACGCTAGAAAAAAAATGTACTTTCCTACACTTAAGGAAAAATTGAAGGGCCCATTTTTTTTAAATCACAAGGTAAAGCACTTTAACAATCCTCTAATAAAATTTTGTTTTGCCTTATAAATTATCACAGTTTTACAAAAAAGCTTCCTCTTGCACACCGACAAGCTGTAGAAGACCTGTTTCTCTTTTAGGAATATTTTTACAGCTTTTGCTTCGAAGTATTAGCTGTCATAAATCCTTCTTTTGTATATCCCAATTAGAGCAAATTAAAAGTCTACTTAAATGCATCCCTTTATTTTCCACTTCACATTTCCCACTTTTTCCGCACCTTCATCTCTAGAGTTTCGAGGCTACGAAATCTTATTAGTAATTTACATCTGACTTCACTCTAGACACTCGTAGTATGTGAACACTTAGACTTTAAGCATAAGGGGTATCCTGAGAAAAATACACATATATGACAGATTCGGTAGATACCTCAGTTAGGGTCTCTTTCATACATAGGACATATGATTAAACCTGTAGCTCTTAGACAACATTAAACCACAGAACACACTTGCTGCATTCTTATGAAACATTAAAAAGTATATTTAATTAAAAAACTAATGAAATACTTATATTTTCCTTAGATACATTATACATGCTGGTTCAGAAAAAGGATTTGTTGATGGTGCCACTAGAAGTTTTAAATCGAAAACAAAAACAGGAGATTACCATGGCGAGATGAAATCTAAAAATTTTGAGAAGTGGGTTAGAGATGATCTACTACCTAATTTAAAAAGGCCTTCATTAGTCATTTTAGGTAATGCCAGCTACCATAGTAGGTTGTTAGAAAACTGGCCATATAGTGGCGGGAAGAAAGAAAATATGGTTAAATAGTTAAAAAAACGAAATATTCCTTTTGCAAAATCGGCGACAAAATAGATTTTGTGGTGCTTGATTCAGCGCCTACCCAAGTCTTCCAAATCTTATGTTGTCGATGCTCTTATTTAGGAGGGTGGTCATCAAGTGCTGCGCTTGCATCCATATCATTGTAAATTCAATACTATTGAAATGGTATATATTTGAAAATAATAAGACATATCCTATTTTATGGGACCCACATTATTAGTATATTAATAATGTAAATGGTAATAAAAGTCATTTACAAGTTATCTTCTTTTTACTTTTTAGCTTTTCTTTATTAAACGACCTTACTGCTTTTAATAAAAAGCTAAATATTAAATGACTATTTCATTTAAACACATAACATCAATGACCACAGTAGTTGCCAAAATGCTTGAAATCACAAGCAACCATTTACAGTCCAGCTGCTAAAACGCCAAATCTACCACTTTGTCTGCTCTCTTATCTTAAAAGTGTCCAGACTAGTATCTGCTGCGTGCATGGCCACTGCCACTTCTAAAGCCTTAAACACGACCTTCCAACGTTTTTGATAAATTTATTTTATAAAATATAAGCATCTTATTGTGTTAATGATACTCTGAATAAATAAATGATTATTACTGTTTTGTTTTATTTATTTTATAATTTAATATAGGAAGCAGCTAATGAAGTTATATCAGAAGAAATAAATCGACTTTAGGCATTTTTACAAAATTGTAAATTTGCATAATAAGGGATATCGAACCATCCCTTATAGTGAGATATTTTATCAGGATATTTCAATTCAACTGTAAAGAGTTTGCCTGCAAATATAACAAAACATAACGGGTCTGTTTGATATTCAGAAATAGTGCACACTATTTTACATTTTTTTTACGTACCTAAGCGCTCAAATGGGAGGTGTATTTACGGACTAAGTGTGTACAAAAAGTGTCAACTATTTCTAAATAACAAACATTTAATAAATAACTATTAATCTGCACTAGATAGGCGAAAATGATAATTTTTAATAAAATATTATGGCCAAACATCAAGCTTTCACAATTTATGCAAATATATGAACAGCAAGAAAAAATACTGATGAATTTAGTTATTGTAATCTAACAACATTTTTTTAAGATATTAAAATTTTGAAACTCTCTTCCCTCAGTACGGGCCTGACTAAAATTCTTATATCAGCCAACTTAAATCTGAAAAACAAAATTTACTAATATGTAGGGATATTCGCATTGCCAACCTAAAAATGTTAGCTTGGACAAACTTTACTTAAAAAAACATACTCAACAATGTAAACTTGACAAACCATATCGATAGTTTTTAATTTTAAGCGATTTACTTAAAACTGCAACTGAATCTATTTCCTTGGATGTGACTCCACAAATAATACACTTAGCAGTGGAATTAGTTCCTGACAATATATTTGAAACACTTCCATGAAACATGGCAAATAGCATTTCATATGAGATTTTTACAGAATTACCCTCACAGATAAGCCGTAAAGTTTTAATTTGTTTATTAATGTGTTGATAATAATATGTTCCTCATTTCGAACTAAGTCTTTATTTTCTTTCATAAATACAAACTTTATTGGCCTACTGCATAATGTGGATGAAGGCCTAGGACTCCACCAAATAATGTCATTAGTAATACAATCTATGAATTTTTTTCCAGCCACTCTGCATGCCTTCTTTCGAAATTACTGCGCGTTCGATTACATTCTTTTCACCACCTTTCAACTTTCATACAAAAAAAAAGACACTATTTTCAATATATTAATTTCTATAGACTGTGAGCATGATTTTATTACATTCTAATAATATTTTAGACGAGTTATAATGAAATATAATGGTGTTAATAGGAGGATTTGGCGATGTTTTGCAATGTTGGCAAAAATAGTCAATTTTTGACGGGCTGTAGCTCGCTTGCTCTTAGAGTTAGATAAACTTTAGTTAGTGAAAATTGTAGGAAATTTAATGCTCTTTAAAATAGGACAGAATAAAAAAAACAATAGGACTATTAGTTTCCGAAATATATCGAAAAAACTGAAAAAAATTCGTGGTTTTTGGGCTGCCAAAAGTTCTTCCATTAAAAATTTTGGTTGGAAACCACAGATTTCTGTTATAAGCACCCTAATAGAGCAATTAAAACAATAAAACTAAATAGCCTATTTCATGCTTGCTACAATGTACCATTTGATTGGGCTATTTTATCATTATTCAAAAATTCTTTACAATACAAAAAAAATTCTAGAAATTTTTATTTTAAGGGTTTAAAGAGCATTCTTATATTTTTTTTGTCGTTATTTTTAAAACTTTCAATAGACACGTTGGAAAATTTCCAATATTTCCATATTCATGGAAATATTCCCACTGGAATATTTCCATTTACACTATCTTTGACACAAAAAAAGAGCATTTTTTAATAATTACGCGATAATAGTTATCCGATTACATCAATTTATAACCACTTTTCATTTTTTACCAAAATTAAATATAAAAAATTTTAATATTTAAAATACAAAAAAATATCAAATTTCTTAAGTAAATTTTAAGATATGTTTCTCCATTCGAAGTATTGCTTTTAATCGTATGACAAAAAATGGACGAGTTTTAAGAGCCCTTACCTACTCTTTGCGATTTTTGATTTTTTTTTAGGTTTCTTAAAGTTAATTATAACAGGTATGTTAAACATTTTACCAGTAGTTAATATATTTGCAAAAAATAAGGCCAAACGTATCTCACAATAATAAAAGATTATTATTTTTATTATCGTTATTATCATAGTTATCATCTGCCAACATGCTACCACAAAGTTTTACTTAAGAGTGCATTTACGCTACACCTTAGGGGTCGGGCAAAAGGACGCGGAGACGGTGGGTGGAGATTAACAAACTCCCACTACCACAATTTTCGTATAGCCGCATTAAAAATATTATATTTTATTTTAAATTCGGTGTATCGATGCGATGTTGTTTCGATTGCAATGCCTACAGGAGATAACGTTTTTCGTAACTATTTTTACTTAAATGACATAAATTATACACCATTTAAAGGTAAGGAAATAATCTATGCCTCTGCTGTAACGGATTTTGAAAATGAGTCGAGTTAAGAAAATAGTTTCTAAACATAACCAATTTTAGGGTGACTTTCACTCAAGAAAATATTAAAAACTAAATCCAAATTTAAGAAACTATTACTGCAGAAGCCTAGATTTAAGTGTAGGCTTTCAACTAGTTTTTGAAAATTATCGATAACTTATACCGTTTTTGAGAAAAACATTATGCCCCGGACCCCAAATTGGATCCAATTTTCGCGGCGCGAATGGACTCTTAACAAAATAATTTTTAGTAAACCAAAAAAAAATATAAAACGAAAATCGCAAAGAGCACGTATACACTCCAAAAAAAAGCATTAGAAATAAGCATTACATTTTGTTTACAATTTTTTTCAAAATATATTAAAATATGCGATTTTTAATTTGCACTATTGCAGGCACTTTTTAAGCATTAACATTTAAATATATTTTTCTTAATTTAAGAAAAAATAGTTTTATACACTCAGAGAAGACTTTATTTAAATATGACGTAGAATAATGCAGGATTTTTACGAAGCTAAACTTGGACAAAACAGGGCTGGCAAGGTAAAACAAGCACCAAAATCATAAATAATACAACAAAAAATAATAATAATCTCCCGGACTATTCGATAAGCAGACATAAAGATAAAATACATTATGCTCCAATTTCTTAAAAGATGATCAAAACCATTTTATCATATTAAAACAAAACTGCTTGTTATACGTGTTCTTATGCGGAATCCAACTTTAGCTTCACTATCCTTGAAACATTATGTTACCTGTACAGGGTGTCCCATTTTGGTTACTTTTGCGGTGTATCTTCATTATTTTTAACGTTGGCGGGATGCGATTTTCGCGACAATGTGCTACTTTTCGTCAAGCTTAAGATGCTGTTAACGAAATTTTCATAGCCCTTTTGGTTTTTAAAATACAGGGCATTTTTGGAAATATTGCATCTTGGGACCCCCCCTCGTATCTCCGTTATCCTTCAACTTATCGAAAACTTAAAATAATACTCAGGTAGTTTTTTTTCTTGGAGTGCAGTGGTGTAGATAATTTTTGTGACATATTTACTATTTTTAAGTTATAAACCCAACTTATGTTTTTTTTAATGGGACACCCTGTATATTTATAGACTATAAAATTTGTCTTTCTTTTAACGTTTTAAAAATAGATAATAGTATGCACTTTTTCTTAAAAACACGCAAATAAATGACAATTTTCTAAAACTAAATGCATAATTTAATAGTAGGCCATGGCTATTACAAGAAACAAAAATAAATGTCAAATATTTGCCTACCTTGATTGATTGATTGATTGATAAAATAAATACACAAGTTGAGGTTTTGTCCGCCTCGACACTGCAGCCTACAGGGCTTGTTGTATCTCTTGTGTATTTGTTTCAGTTAAAAAGGTTTGACACCTTAGACAGGTGTAGTAGCCCTTTTACTGTTCTTTTCTGGTCTCCAGCCTCCTGGTGGTTAGTGTCCACCATGAGGTTTTGATTTGTTCTCCAGTATGTAAGTGCAGGGCACTCATATATGATGTGAGAGGCTGTCTCTTCCTCTTCGTCACATAGTCTGCAAATGGGTTCTTCTCTATAGATGCCCATAGTGTGCATATGTTTTCTTAGAGTGCAGTGTCCGGTTATTAATCCTGTCACTACTCTAATCTGATTCCTATTTAGTTTTAGTAATTCACTTGTCAATGCTTTCGATGGTGAGTCCAACATTGATTTACTGTGATGTTGCCTTGGAATGTGGTTCCAGTATGACTGATGTTGTGTTTGAATCCACCGAGTCATGTAGCCACGAACCGAGGCTTTTGGTATTCCAAAAACAGGTTCAGGACCCACAAACATTGCTGCGGAGCCTCGCCTGGCCAGGGAGTCTGCCAACCTTACGGTTTTTTTTTTATCGACTTTTGGTTAAATTTCCAGAACCAGTTTATTTTTGTTCTGTTAGTATTTTTATTTAATTGATATTTATTTATTTTTTTTAAATAATGGCAGCGTATGAAAATTATGAAAAATTTGATATGCTGGTATGTTTTGTACAGAGTAATGAAAATTCTGAAGAAACTTCGGAATTATATTTCCAAAGGTAACTTAGCTATTATGGCTAAGACAATCTCTATTATCATTATATGTTTGTGCTTGTTAGAAATCCAGAAAGAAGGCAACCGTTTCTTGAGATATTTGCTCGTTTAAAAGCAAATTTAGTTGAGCACGGATCCTTTGTTCACCAGCGTCCTAAAAATAACAGGGAAAGAAAAGAGATAAATGTTTTGGGATATATAGAAGCAACACCTTCGTCCTCATGTAGAAAAATTGAGAAGCAAATTGGTAGGCCAAAAACTGACGCTCAGAAGATCTTAAAGAAATACAAGTATTATCCATACAAATTTAATATAGTGCAACATTTGCATCCTGGCGATGCCGAGCGCCGGACACTGTTTTGTCAGTGGTATTTGCAGCAAATTGATGGTAACGATTTATTTGGCAGACTTGTTATTTGGTCAGACGAATGCTTTTTTTCTAGTGCGGGCGCTTTTAATCGTCACAATACCAAAAATTGGCATACAGAAAATCAGCATTTAATGTTTGAAAGGGCACAACAATATAATGTTTTATTTTGGGCAGACAAATAGTTTATAGGATTTTTAAAGGAGGTCTTACAGCACGTAGGTACCTAAAAATCCTTGAGGAAGTTATTCCAGAACTATTGGAAAATATTCCATTAGCCCAATATAATGCTGTTTACCTACAACAAGATGGTCATAACTCTGGGCTCTTAAGCGCATTTCTTGATAATACCTTTCCTCAAAGATGGATAGGTACCAACGGACCTGTTAGATGGCCTCCACGATCTCCAGATCTCTCAATTTTAGATTTTTTTATGGGCTATATACAAAATGAAGTATATAAAACACGATATGTCATCATAGCAGAACTTCGAGAGGCAATTCATTTAACCTTTCAAAACCTGCGAAGAAGACCAGTTGTTCTTTTTAATGCTATTAAAATATATTTCAAAGATGTGTCAATTTTGCATTAGAGTCATTTTCAATATCACCTTTAATTTTTTTTATGTTTTTTTTTTAATTGTTATATTGTTACTTTACGCTACAAAACGGTTGTTAAAAAACTTACTGTTATAAAAAAACTGTATAGGTATTTTTGAAAATGTTATGCATTTAAAAGAAGATATCTACTTGCAAGGTATTCAATTCTTCGTTAGTAATATGTAACATTCAATTGTTTATTATTGTTATTCATGGCCTACTATTAAATTATGCATTAAGTTTTAGAAAATTGTTATTTATTTGCGGTGTTTTAAGAAAAATGCATACTATTATATATTTTTAAAAGTTAAAAGAAAGACAAATTTTATAGTCTATAAATATACAGGGTGTCCCATTAAAAAACATAAGTTTGGTTTATAACTCAAAAATAGTAAATATGTCACAAAAACTATCTACACCACTGCACTCTACGGAAAAAAACTATCAGAGATACGGAGATACGAGAGGGATCCAAAAATGCAATATTTTCAAAAATGCACTGTATCTTAAAAACTAAAGGGCTACGAAAATTTTATTAACGGCATCTAAAACTTCACGAAAAGTAGCACACTGTCGCGAAAACCGCATTCCGCTAACGTTAAAAATAACGAAGATACCCCGCAAAAGTACCCAAAATGGGACACCCTGTACAACATAAACATCATTGCAGAAATAACTTATGTACTCTCTATATGCAGATAAATGTGTATCTTTAATCAATATCAAAATAAATATAAGTATTTTTTTAAAACCTAAAAATAAGTACGCAAAACTGTCAGTATGAAGTTTAAATAAATGAATAATAAATTATTCATATATTTTAACAATTCCCTTTAGTTTTTGACTTTAGTTTATGTATTTCGTAATTTAATTTTTACAACAATGAAATATTTTTCTATATTTGTACATTGCATTAAGAATAACTATCCATTAGCCTAAATAACTCCATTTAGAAAGTGAGAACTTATTCCTTACAAGCGAGGTGTTGATTATAGCGACAGAACCCTTGAAGACCACTCATTGAAAATCAAAAGTGTTTCAATAACCGGATTAGATCTGCTTGGTATTTTATTTTCTTCGGTTTAATTCGAGATGTAATATTGGAACTTAGCTCCTGTCGCCTTTGTCGATCAGGCGTTGTGAATATATAGAATTTTATATAAAAAAATATTTGGCACAAGCGTTTCTTAGGTAAAAAGTGCTATTTTTGCAAATAAAAAAATATGTGCGAGGGGCTATGTCATTGCAAGCTATTTTTAAAAACCAAATAGTGCGCGTTTACTGACGAAAAAAATGCAGCAAAAAAGTTTCACTCAGGAAATCTTTTAACTGTAAAAACACCCTCAAAAATTAAACAAAATAAATAAGTATTACTTTGACTCATTGACCGGTGCGGCAATAAGTTTTACACACCAATAAAAAAATTAAAAAAACAACATGGGTTTATTTATACCGGCATTTTTTTGGATGGGTGCTGTCGCTATACATCTTAACGTACTTATGAAACGATCATTTTAGATTTCTAAAATTGGTAACTTTATTACATTTTAATGCAAAGTAATGCGTAAAGCATTTTTTGTATATAACTTTGTTGTTCAGTTTAGCCATTTTACTTGTAGGTAATCTTTCAGGTATGGTACGTTTCACAATAATTCGTTGATTTCTTGACCCCAATAAAATTTAAATGACAACCCTCGGTGGAAAACCCAGCCATACATAAGTTGCCTGACAAATATCTATTGTGTAGGCACCGCACCTTTTGAAAGGGTACAGGTCCTGATTACCTACTAATATTAATAGTTTAGGTTAGCTAATTTGGATGCTTAATAGCACACGAAAATACCTTGACAAACTCCAAATGACTGATAAACTAAGACGAAAAGACTCTGCTTTATATTCAACACCTGCGATTTGCCTAAACCTAACTAATATACCAAATAGTAGGTACAATAATAAAAAAAGGAAATTTTAAGTTTGGACCTACATGCGGGTACCCAAAGTATATTGAGTTTTACGACTAACAGTAGCAGGTAAAACGAGAAATCAACGAATTATTGTGGAACGTACCACACATTTTTTTTTCTTAAAAATCTAAGCAAAATTACCTCTTTTTTACCTACACTTACTTCTCAAAATTACAAAAATGTTTTTAATAAACAATAAACCTTACAAATGAAAAAGCCAATACATTTAAAATAACTGGTATTTTTCCTTTATTGGTTTAAAAGCTTATATTTTTTTGTTTGGTTCTTGTAGGTAAAGGGTTAATTTCAAAAGATCTTTATTTGCTTAATTTATTGAAAAACAAAATACACCAAAAATTCTTCCCAGAAACTGAACAATAGTCACCAATCCTATAATTAAAAAAAATAAGTAATCGTTTTAAGATACATTTTTGTATTTCACAATTAAAAAAAAACAACTTTTTGTTTTATTGCAGTTATTTGCTGTTGCATATTAACTCTAACCCATATAAATAATCTCCATACAATAACTTAATACTACGATACATTTAAAAGGCTTTTGTTTATAGACTATTCTTAAGTATTATCATTAAAACAATTAGTTTGATTGATTTAGTTTACAATTTCTTACTTATCATAAAAACAGATACAAACAACAGTTTTGGAAATAAGGTCAAAAGGTCATTATTCCCATTATTTATTTATATTTATAAATGAAATTAGAGATTTATTTACAATAAAAACGGATTTTGATATTTTTCTTATATTTTGGTCACAGAAAATGTAACAAACAGTTGATAACCAACCAGAACAATCCACTATTGACTTGAAAAAAGCTTGAAAAAAGCTGGGAGTACTGACTTATTAAATCTATCCTAATAAATACAGGGTTTTATTGCTTTAAATATTCAAATTAGGAAAAAATGTTTTATTCGAAAATATTTTGGTTTTTGTTGCTCTATATTTTGCAAACAACGTTATGTGTACAGGGTGTATCAAAAAGTCTGTACAAAAACAAAATTCATTTTTTTAAATGATTCCCTACATTTTTTGTTTTCTGCATAAAATTCTAGATATTTTTTATTCAGCATATCATATCCCCATATTCAAGTGTTTACGAGATATTCGCATTTAAATACAAATTTAAAAGGGAAAAATCCGCTCATCTTTTAATGTTGTTTAACGTTTCTATGGTTTCAGCCGTTTTTGGAGAATTGCATAATAACCATATATGCTATAGAGATTAATAAAAATGTCATTATGACAGTTTTATTAATCTGTAAAAAAATGTTTTAATCGTTTTTTCTTGTTTAAGGTTTTACCTATTTCTACTCGTCATGTGATATCCAATTACTTATTAATTATTACTATGGCCGTTTTGTCACTCTACAAAAACCGCTAAAACCATAGAAACGTAAAACAACATTAAGAGATGAGCGGATTTTTTCATTCTAAATTTGTATTTAAATAAGAATATCTCGTAAACAATTGAGTATAGAGATATGATATGCCAGATAAAAATATATAGAATTTTATGTAGAAAACAAAAATGTAACAAAAAATACAGAAGTCATTTAAAAAATAAACTTTGTCCTTGTACGGGCTTTTTGATACAACCTGTATACATAACGTTGTTCGCAAAATATAAAGCAGCAAAAACCAAAATATTTTTGTACAAAAACATTTTTTTTCCAATTTGAATATTTAAAGCAATAAATAGGGGGTACCATTTCACATTTATCCTTGTTTTAAGGAGAATCGTATGATTTTTAAACTTTTATCAGTGTTTTGTAAGTTAAAAAAAACACAGATTTTTAAAAAGAGTACAAAATTTTATTAAATAAGAAATAAAAATATTTGGTTTCTCATATGGACAAAATAAATATGGCGGTCACACATCACATCTTAGGTTTATCTTCTTTCGAAAACAATGCATTATATCAATAAAGATAATCTTTTTAAATATAAAGAACTATTTATTTCCATAAATTGTGGCAAACAATTTCAGTTGTCCACCGAGAGTCTCTAGAGATCTCTCGTCTCTCGTGGAGACACGAGAGATTCTCATCTCTCGCCTTTTTTCGGTTCCCCCGAGGTCTTTCGAGTGGTATTAAAAATTATGCAAATTTTTTGGACAAAAACGGTTAAAATATGAACTTAAATTCATACTTCAATCTTGATCGAAAGTTGATTGTTCTACTGATTCTACACTGGATATTTATTTATGAATAAAAATCAGTAATATTTTTTTGGAAAAATTAAAACCTAAGCTCAATTCCTTTCTTGATGAAACCCATTGAAAATGAAAGGAATATAACAACAATGAAGGAAAAAATAATTTATGGGCGATCTGAGGTCGGGAAGTGAAAGGGGGTGAGTTTTTAATGGTAAAAATCTCGATTTCTCGCAAAACTACAGTTCTTATGGAAAAAAGTTAAAAGGCAAAGTTGTAGGTAATAAAAAGATCTACAACTTTTATATTTACACTTTTTTCACATAACCTCAAAATTTATGTAAAAAATAGAAATAACCAAGTTTTTGGTTTTTTATTTTTTTTCTTTTACCAAAAAAAAATGTATTTTCACGAAATTTGGTAAAAGTTTACCTTTTTATGTATATTTTTATTTACACTGTATTATTTTTAATTTAAAATATTTATTTTGTTATCTTATTTTGACTTAATATCAAAAAGCACCTAATTTTCAATCGAAAATTCTCGTGTCAAAATATCTGCTTCTTTAAAAAAGTCGGTGTGCTTTTTATTCGTTGAAATCTCTACTTTCTGATGGTGTAAAAAATATATACATCACTATGGTAAATGTTCTTAGAAAACGCAAAAAAACGTACATTTGGTTGATAATTTTTTGTTTATTAATGTAACATAAAATCTTATGTTTTTTGATTAATTAAAGTGTAAATTTTAATAAATATCTCAAAATTGTACATAATGATTAAAAAAAATCGAATTCGACTTTTTTTTCGTTTTTGTTTGCATTTTCTGAGAACATTTACGATAGTAATGTATATTTTTTCACACCATCAGAAAGTAGAGATTTAAACCAACAAAAAGACCACCGATTTTTTTAAAAAAGCAGATATTTTGACACGGTAATTTTCGATTAAAAATTTAGCGTTCTTTTTTGATATTAAGTCAAAATAAGATGAAAAATTGATATTTTAAATCAAAAAAATTAGAGTGTGTTTGGGACATAAAAAGGTAAGTTCTCACCAAAAAAGGTCATGTTTCACCAAAAAATATTTTGTTTTGTAAAAGATAAAAATAAAAAACCAAAACCTTGGTTATTTAAATTTTTCACAAAAATTCTGAGGTTATGCGAAAAAAGTGTAAATACAAATGTTGTAGATCTTTTTATTACCTATAACTTTGCCATTTAACTTTTTTCCATAGGACTTGTAGTTTTACCAGAAATCAAGATACCGTTTTTTTACCCTTAAAAACTCATTCATGTTATATCATCTTCCTTTTTCAATGGGTTTCATCCTACTATTATTTTTTCACATTTTACCATTTTCAAAGGCTTTAGCCCTGGTCTATGTTTTTAAATATTAGGTTATTTTTAGAAGTGACAAAAAATAGCAATATATTTTTCTTGGTAATCGTTAAAAATATGGCATGCAAGAAACTTGTTATCTTTCCTAATTCTTGTAAGTTACATTAACTGTGATATATTTAAAAACATTAATAAGCTCACTTTTGTTATACAATGATTTTTTTATAAAAATAATTAAGGTACGACAAAAAAGTAACATTTCTGTTACTCTGTTAATTATTAATTAATAATTATCTCTTTTAGCTTACTATCGTATTCGTCTTGCATCTATAGGCACCAAAACTTTACTAAGTATAACCAGAATCAGAGACCAATTTCTACAACATTTTCTTAGGTCTAAAATTTCATCAAACAAAGAAGGATAGACGATACTACACCTACAGTTAAAAGGGATGGACGTATGTAAGAACCTGTGTTGCATAGAGACTGTGTGCACGAACAATAATAAACCTGGACATTCTTCGTGCCGGTTCGCCTAGCACATTTTTTATCGTCGTAATCGTCCTGTATATAGCCACATCCCCGAATAACTCTCGTACCGTTTTCCACTAAAAAATGCAAAAACAAAATTATAAAGAAAATGAAGCTGAAAAAATGGCAAAACCAAAAACAACCAAATTTTTTTATTGTCCATCATCGATTTGTACAAAAATTTCACCAAAACACCTAGTTCATTTTACTATTATTGAGCCGTTATACGCTTTTTTGGTTTTTTAAGGGTGAAAACTACCCTTAATTGTAAAAAATTATAAAATAAAATTTTAAACTTAATATGATCAACATTTGGTTTGGATTAGTTAAATAATGATTGTTTTATGCTTTAGGATATAATATCATAATATTTTAACCCTTAAAAACCATCCTTAATGACATTTCAATTTTTATAAGTAATTTAATAGATCTATACATAAAAAAGTAGACACACACGCAGACACATAAGCAGATGTTTCTTCTTTTCTATCTTTCGATTTGAATGGAGAAAGTGGAACATATTAAACGTATTACTACCGAAAAAACCGGTTCTGTGGTATTATATATTTTGAAAATTCTCTATTACACTTACACTTCCAAGCGGGCTATTCGAATTTTTCGATTTATAAACATATAATATATTTTATAAACATAGCCCTTCATTTTTGGTGATAAAAAGTTTTTCAAAAACGATTTTGTAGGTTTTTAAGAGCTATAAGACCAATGGAACTAAATTTCGTAAGATCCTTAGTTTTTAATTGGGGTGAGTTTAAAGGGCTCGAATAAGTGGGTGTTTACACGTAAATAGAGGTTTTAAACAGCTATACCTCGCTAAATATTCACTGTATAGAAAGTCTATGCACAGGGAAATTTTAGTTATTCAAAAAGCTACAATTTAATACTCTATCATTTTTTTCGTATCTCTAGTATTTTTGGAGATATTTTGAAGAAAAGGTGAAAAATACGAAATTGCAAAAAATTAATTTATCTTTAAACTCCAATTATTCTAAAATTAGGCATTTTAAATAGATCAAACTTCTTGGGTGTATTGATAATACGTATATAAAACGAATTACAAAAGGGTGAAGATCAATTTTAATTAGGAGGGTAGTTAGGGGGTTGTTTTCACTGATTTTTTCGTAGAAAAAAGTAGGTACCGACCTTATTTTGATCATAAGTCGCTCAATTTTTATGCTAGAAACTTTTTTTTGTTTGAAAGGTCTTATTGTATACTTGAAAAAATATTCTTTAAGTTTTCCTCGAAAAATGCAAAGTTTTCCGTTATTTGGCTTTGAATATTTCAAATTATGCATTTGACGAAAAAAGCTAACCTTTAACATGCCTTATCTCGGTTTGTATTGGTCGTAGAAAAATTATTAAAAAAAGGATTTTGTTTGCTTTTTTAAAGGCTACAATTTTGATATCTACAGTTTTTTTGATTAAATGCATATTTTTCGAGTTATTTTCAAAAAACCCTATAAAAAAGTCGATTTTTTCGTCGCAAAACTGTTACTTTCAACCGCGAATAACTCGAAAAATATTAGTTTTACGAAGAAAACGTAAAGAACATTTTTTTCTTAGAATTATTTTCAAAATGTAATAAAAAATTTCCACCCCCGAGATGGGGTGGCAACCACCTCCAAAGTTTTAGCGTACACCGGCATGATATAAAATATAATCCTTGGGCTATTTCCTACCTTCTGTGAAAATTTTAAGTAAATCCATGGTGGACGAAAAAATTGCGAGCCAAAATGCTTCATTGCCTGGCCTAAATAGTAAAATTTCATTTATCTTTAAAAAAACATAAATTACACAGCCCCACAAAAAAAAGTTGAAGATCCGAAAGACTTGACCATGGTATCTTTATCTTTTGGGGTCGCTGAATACAAATCCGTTTGACCCCATCAGGTCAGGGTCAAGGGCATTTTAAGGTGTATGGTTAAGTTTTTGAGCTCACTAAATATGAATCCGTGGCCAGTTTGTGTAGTCACGAGATATTTCAAGGTCAAATCTGCCAAATTCGTACTCAGAAACCTCAAAACATAAGCATAGTTTAAAGAATATACAATAACGCACCCCTCTTATCCCCGCCTGTCCAATACATTCGTACCAGTTTATGGTGTCAATCCGAATGATACGCAGGGCGCCAGAAATCGTTTTGCTTTAACCGTGTGCTTTGTTCAATGGATAATTGTGAAAGTAAAATAAAAGGCGATTTATCGTTTTTAGATGCCCAAAGGACCACATTAATATAAATCATATAGATTGGACTATTTTATTAGTATTTGTATTAAAAATATATTAAACTTTCAAATGTCGATCTTGGTAAAGTGCTTTGGAATTCACTGAGTTCCACAAATTTGCTAATTATACGCTAGAGCAAAATCAGAACCGTATAAGACTTTGTGTTTTTTCAAAGATGAGGATTTTTCAAACCCTTTTAGGAGTCGCATTCATTCATGTGCGATTCCATCTGTAGGTTTACCCAGTGAGCCTGCTAGTAAGGGTAAATTTTAACGTTTGTTCTATTGAAAACTAGAGTAAAAGTACCTTTTAATGAATAATTAAACCATATTTAGAGTATAGTTCTCGTGTCTAGGGAATGGTGTCTCCCACAACTCTTAGCATTCTTGATTTCCTTTAGGCAAGGGCAGTTCATCCTATTAATGATTCCACAGGAAAGCCTTCTTCTCTCACCCACCGATAAGCTGTAGGGAATCTGTCGCTTTTATAGATTTATTACCCCTGACAGCTTCCAATAGACTTAGTATCGGTTTTATCAAAATAATACACTACGGATAAGATGAACCATTCAAGCAAAATTTTTTTATACCC